>JAVRRP010001172.1:0-10958 GCA_036872775.1 Oleoguttula sp. CCFEE 5521 | reverse complement strand
TGGTCCTACCTGACGGCCAGAAGGACATGCTGCTGGGCTTCACCGCCATGCAGATGAGTGCTTACACGCAGTGGGACGATGTGGTGTCCGGGAAGGGCAAGGGTATTCTGTTGTTGCTGAGTGGTCCTCCAGGTAAAGACACTTCATCTCCCGACTCAAAGTCGTCATGACTAACAGAATCCTTAGGTGTCGGCAAGACCTTGACCGCCGAGAGTGTGGCCGAGGAGATGAAGGTTCCGCTCTACAGCGTCACGGCCGGCGACCTCGGATGGGATAGGAACATCGAGAAGAAGCTGGTCGACATCTTCACCATGGTCACTCGCTGGAACGCGATCTTGTTGCTCGACGAAGCCGACGTGTTCATGGAGGCCCGTAGCTTGGAGGCCATCGAGCGCAACAAGCTCGTGTCAATCTTCCTGCGTGTGTTGGAGTACTTTGAGGGTATTGCGTAAGTCCGGAGTGCGAAGACTCACTCACTGTGGAACTCCACTGACAAGGCTCCAGCTTTCTCACCACCAATCGCGTGCAGACCTTCGATCCCGCCTTCCAGAGTCGCATTCACATCAGTATCGACTACCCCGAGCTGAGTGCTGAGTCCCGCAAGACTGTCTGGAAGACATTCCTCGCTTCCCACGATGTCGTCCAGGCGAACGCGCGCGACAAGTTGCCAGTCTTCAACCACAGCAAGCCGGCGGACGATGCCAGCGACAGGACCATGAGCGACTACGAGAAGGCGAAGGCGGACTATGACAAGGCGATCGAGCTGCACCCGAAGCGCACGCTACCGCACGAGCTCTCAGAGCAGGACATCCACGCCCTGTCGTTGAAGGCGCTCAATGGGCGCCAGATCAAGAATTGTAAGATCCCCCATACATTCTCGTTTGCAATAGCTAACACATTGATGTAGTGCTCAAGACCGCCCAGCTCCACGCCATCTACAAGGGCGAGGCGCTGAGCAAGAAGCATATCGACCACTCGCTCGGCGTGACGCAGCACTTGCTGCAGAGCTCACAGCAGACTGCCGGGACTCGCGCCAGTCTGTACGGTTGATTTGCACACATGAATGATGGCTTACGGCATATGCATACTTGGTGTTTCACTGGCGAACGCGGAACAGGAGACAGCATAGCGCGGCGTTCGATAGATACCCTGGGCATGGCATGGCGTTGGTGTCGATCACATGCACAAAAGGAAAAGTGTGGTAGAATGCGACTACTCGCTGTACATGGAGTCCATAATGACTCCCACATCCTCGTGATCACCTTTCATGGTCGTCTACACCTCGTCGCGAGTGTCGATTGGTCCTACTGATAGCAGAGGAGCTCAGCGTCATGTCACGAAAAGCGTCGGAACCCTTACATGTGCTGGAGCCGTCCTGCCTCGCGAAATATAATGCCATCTGCAGAATCTACGGTTCAATTGTTTCGTGTGGTCATAGCGTCGTAACCAAGCTATCATACATGCTATCATACATGTTCTCGGGCCCACCGTCTAACGCTTGCGTCAACTGCAGGTCCTCCTCCACGAAGCTCTCCAGCTGCGTCATCGTGAAGGACGGTGTTCGCGCTTCCCTGCCTAATTCCACATGGCGTGCAGGCATCGGCAGTGACACTGATCTCGACAGCCCCTTTGCCTTGTCGCGTTGTGGGTGAGGTCTGCTCATCCTCGACGGCAATGCGGGCGGAGGCATCGTCGTCGTTGTTCGTTCGGCCACTATCTTGACCGGGCTACTCGTGAGCACAGTCGAGTCCAGTGCATCAAAGTCCTCTTCCGTGAAGTCTATGGAGTCAAACGAAGTCGTGAGGGACGGCGGATGCGGTTCTGGTGCCCTGGGCGAGGATTTGTCGGAAGGTCTGCCGAAAGGATCTACGGCTTTGCGAGCGCACTGAGTGGGGATGTAGTCGGCCAGCAGCTCGTCGTCCCATTCGTCGTCCAGTACAGAGTCATGTCTTAATGCTTCATGAGGCTGAGCGACTGACTGAGCTTCGTTTCGATGAGCCAGGCCCAGCTCCCTCGAGATATCTTCGACCTTCCCTGGATTTTCCCCCGGCTTTTCCTCTGGATTTGCAGGCTCCTTAAAGCCCTCCATCAGGTTGTCCTCGTCAGTCTCATCCCATACTTCTGCGTCCATGCCTCCCCCTCCCAACTTCCTGCCCATCTGCTCTTCCGTCTTCCGTTGATCTCCAAACCACACCCCCAAACACCGCTGACTTCCCCTAAACCCAAACCGATCCTTCGCTCTCTGCGTCCCCTTCACTCCAACCTTGATCCTCTCCTCCCTCTCCTCCCTCTCAACCTCAGCCCTCTTCCTCGCAGCATCAACCCTCCGTTTCTCCCGCTCTTTGACTCCCCAAGCGCGACGTTCCAATAATGCAGCGCGCTCGAGGCGTTTCTGCTCGCGGTCTGAAAGAACGTTGGTGCAGGAACGGGATTTGTAGGCTGCACGGGCGGCTGTGGTGGTTGTTGGCGGCGCCATTGGAGGATGGTGGGGGTGCCAAATTGGCGGGAATGGATGGAGGGCTCACATCGTCAATGATGAACAGGTCTCAAGTCGATCGAGGATCAAGTCGCAGAAGATGGTTCCAGATGTATAATGGACATGGATTGTTTAACATGTGAGCTTGGAAGTCACAGCTCGGCGTTTCGGACATCATTGTGCCGAGAATCCGGCGGCGACATGCGGAATAGTTGACAGAGTGAACGTGGAGAGCAATGAACAAGGCAATAATGCCATCCACCCATCTATGTGCACTACCAGGCCGTCTCTTCGTCACTATAATTCCGCGATGCCCGTTACTCCAGCCACCACTATACGTCCCTCAGCAATCGAGGCGTCCAATCAGTCTTCCTCATCAGTATCGTCCCGCCGTGTCAATGTCACTCGTCGCTACCCGCCGCCCACAAGAGTTATGCTCACAAAAGCGAACTCGAGCCTCCCTAGAACCCTAGCCCTTCGGCGCCGCCAAAATTCGTGAAGTTCAGATCTCCATCGAGGGCCCAGCTCAACGGATCGAAGACAGCATTGCTCCCGTAGCTGCCATCCCAAGCCAGGGGATCGACATCGCCCACCGCCAAGCCGCCTTCGATGCCGAGTGTCGGATCAGTCGTCGCGGGATTTGGCGTATTGGCTCCATGTGAGTTGGTAGGCACATGTGTCGGGTTGTCGACAGCTTGGTCTAGACGCTGTGTGCCAGTCTGACCAACTTGCTGACGCCATCGCCAAATCGCGTCATATAGGACTGACAATGAAGATCGACAACGGACTTTGAGCTGTAGACTATCATCTGGTGAATGTGCCGCATCAGCAGTGCTGAACAGGCGTTGATCGCTGGCGCCGCTAGTGTGCCATAGCTGCGCCATTACCTCTGCAAGACGCTGTGGAAGGTCGTTCGAGCGCACACTGAGCTGACGGAGGGTATTAACGCTGCGCGAGAACAGTGTACGTCCGACTGGGACGTCCACGTGCGAGGCGAAGAATGAGTTGAGGAGTTTCAGTAAGGTCACAGCTGCTGCCAGTACCATTTGCTCGACGTAGCGGGGAACGTAGAGGAGCGTCGTTGAGGGGAGGTCGACGATTGCCGTGAGCATGCTGGTCGCGGCGATGTAGACGTTGCGGAGGTCGGCTAGGTAGTTGGGCTGCGTTGGCTTATCGAAGAACGCAGAGAGTCGTAGGTGGAGTGAGGCGGCTTTGAGGTAGATGAGCTCAATCTCTGCATAGCTGTCAGTAATGCCCGCTGAAGCTCTGTGTGCAGCAAGACTCACGTGTTGCGCCGTTGGAAAGTAGAGTGATCTCAAGCTCGCCCAATTCGCGCGCATACATGTCAATAGACAAGCCACGGTGAGCTTCGTCTACCTCGACGATGTGATCGCGCTGCATTGTAAAGATTGTACGTGTAACAGTGTCGATGAACTTCTCGACTCGACATCTCATGTCAAGCTCGCGCTTCATGCGGTCGAGGTGCAAGCCGTAAGTGTACCAGGCCCACCTCGATAGAGGCGGCTGCCCAAGCCCAGTGGCAACGTTCTGCGAGACGATGTTGACTGTCGCCCAGGTGTTGAGTCGATCGGTAATGTCCTCCTCGCGAAGATCGATGCGGAAGCGACTGAAGTCTTGTGCGTGGCTGGGTCTGTGCAAACCGTATTGCATGGCCAATTGGAACATGACACCTGCAAGCATCATGGTCGACTCTTGTGAGGTGGAAGAGTTTGGCAGAGGCCACGAGCATAGCAAAGCCAACGCCTTGCACACGTGATATGTCTGGGGTACTTGAGATAGCGTGGTCCAGAGCATGTCATTGAGTGGACTCTGCAGTTCCACAAGTAAGCCAGGCCGCTGATCGAAGCGTCGAGCTGCAGTCGCAACCATCGTCCAATGAAGGAGTGGGTGCAAATTGTAGTACGCGTCGAGTCTCATGTCCTTGGTCATGAGATCTGGCGAGACGACGGGTAGGAAGGGGTGATAGCTGATGAAGTAGATCTCAAATAGCCGCGTCAGATGCTCTTCGGAGATTGTGACATTGGATAGCGTCCTGATCGTTGTGCCAGGAGTGATGCTGGGCATTGAAGTTGGCGGAAGCTCTCGGAAGCCTTGGCTGAGGTCTAGCAGACTGCGTGATGCTGCAGCCTCACTGGGTCCAAGGTATGGCGCTCCACTCATGCGAGCGGCGGGCACAGCTGCGCTGGAGGAGCCAGAGTACGCACCGTTGAACGTGATCGCTGGCTTTTGCGCTGACACGAAACCCATTGCTTCATATTCAGACAGCTTCTGTCGACATGCCTCAAGCTCCCTCGCCATTTCCTCATGTTGTGCCCGCTTGCCGAGCCTCTTGAAGTCGCTGTCGATCGAGCATTCGAGGTGATGCTTGATACACCGATTGCAAGCCTTGAACTCGCCCGGCGGTCCAGCAACGACATTGCACCTCAACTTCTGCTGTCGACAGTCATTGCACGCTCTCTTGACGCCTGGCTGATGTCTATTTCTGCCCGAGTTCGACAGCGATGGAGAGCCCAGTAGACTGTCATTCACAGCGTCATCGCCATTATCTACCATTGAGCTCCTCTTCCTCTTCCGCCCGTTCGAGTCCTCAATGCTTGACTCATGTCTTGATGAAGTGGGCCGCTGCTGCGGGTGCAAGCTAGGCGACGCATCATCCTGCGCTGGTGACTGCACCAGACTTGTCGATGTTGGCGTATGCACAGGCAGGCCATGCACATGTGGAGGGTCGAAGCTTGTGCCCGAATGCCATGACATTATGAGATGTGATGTTGTGGATGGTCCGATGTCGCGCTGCTGCGAAGTCGCTGAGTGAACATGCCCGGCGTCGGGATGGAGGGGGAAGAAACAACAAGCTGTGAGGGGAAGAATTGATCTCACGTCTTCGCCATCTCTACCACAGTGACTCACCCATCAAAACATCATCAAGCAGCGCCAAATTTACCGAGGCCATATCTTCTTTCGAGACGACGTTTCCGACTATGTTCTATAGTTGGCGCATTGCCAAAGTACGCCATGCTGGATCCTCCGAGATCAACCACTTCCAAGCTACACTTGTCCTTCCATGCGACCACACCACTTTCCTCGTACAAGAAATTCGTCTAATAATATACGGTAGATGAGGACTTACTACGCAATGCTCCCACACTGGAATTCGACGCAGGTCTCTATTCGAGTACACACTGCTCACCGTACTCGCCGGACATCACGTCTTTCCCAAGCTCGCTATCTGTGCCGGTACTTGCTTTCCATAGGGAGCGCACATCCTCTTGGCTACTCCAGCTTCCATTGTAGGTGCATCAGAGCTTCAATACGTCGCAGTGAAGTAGAGACCATCAATGATCGTGAGCTTGGGGAGTGATTCGCCGCAAAGATGAGGGGCCTGGCGGTGATGGAGAGCGAATGGAGGTAGGGTATCTCAAGCGTTCCTTCCTTGTCTGTTAGACCCTCCCAGTATTTCCAGCATCGTGACTAGCAACGCTATTGTCTTTCACAGCACGCTTTCTTCACTCATAGTAAACACATCGATCGATCATATCAACAACGACGACTAGACAACGACGATTCGCGCATCCAAGTCACCATTCTACATCACAATGGCAAGCAAGACGATCAGCGAACGAATCGATCGCGTCCGCAAGGTTTTTAGCTCGAGTATAGGTTGTGATCAACCCACAACCTACAAGGGGAAGGCAACGACGTGTGGCGTCCCTTTGTTGTGCGATGACTGTCTCGAAGTCATCAAGAACGATGTACGCACGCGTCTGCAAATAGTGAAAGATGCGAGGAAGTACGATCTGTCGTGGCGAGTGTACAAGGAGTAAGTCGATCGATCATGTGTCCGCACAGAACTCAGAGCTCACGGTTGACGATTGGAAAGGGTCGAAATCGCTGTCACGAGCACTTGAGCGACGAAGCTGAGTAGACATGTAGCAAGGAGATCGTCGCTCTGATATACTAGAGCGTCACTCCTGCGTCTACAGACTCGCCTGTGCCATTTCTTTCCATGTACATCGTCGCCGAGAGGGAACAAGATTATACCGCGTGTTGTGCAATTCGATGCTTCGCACTCCGATGGACCGTGAAGCAAGCTCGGAACGCTCTTTCCTGTCCATGCGAGTCACCCGTTAGGACCTTGGTTGGCCTGGAACTTTCTTCCACTGACGCCGAGACAAGAACAGGTCACTGACTGATCGTATCACAACACCTAATATTTTCAACCTACGCAGCGAACAAGATTCCACGACACAACAACCTCTTCTCTACATCGTCAACATCTCGACAGCATCACACCATGTTCCGCAAGCTGCCTGACCACATCAAAGATCACTTCTCCTACGAGTTTACCTGCGGTCGGAAGTTCATTTGCTCCTACAAAGTCGGGACGTGTGGCAAGATGAGGATCTTCGGTCCAACACTCTTGTGCCCAGAATGTTGTCAAGCCACAATGGATGCCATTCACGAACGTCGTATGGAGGCTAAGCGCGAAGTGAAGCGACAGAGGGCTGAGAAGGCTGAAAGGGCTGCAAAAGCTGCAGAGATTTCAGAGGCTATAAGAGCTGCAAGGGCTGCTACAAAGGCTGCAAAGGCAAACCAGGGGCAGCCTTGACGTTGATGCTTTAGGTGAGTCAATGCTAGATACCGGTGAAAAGGAGTCTTGGCGAGCGACTGCTAACAAGTGACAGTGATGGCGATACGCAGACGTATCGAAGAGAGTGGTAGCTAGCGATTGAGAACACCGGAAAGGAGATCTGCACAGGATTCGAGTAGAGGAGTGAATGAATGACGACAACAAGAGACGAGCAATGGAGGTTGCTACTGCGCAGTCATCGCTCTCGATGGATAAGACGCGAATGCTTGGACCAAACGAGGATATTGTAGCACTGCTGCACCAATATATGTCCACGTCATCATGAAGCCCACGAGGGTGCAGGCGTGCCTCCTTTCCTGATGAACCAAATGTACAACAGAGCTCTATAGTTGGAATGAGTGAAGTCAGGGAAGGCATACCCTTCACCAGGAGCTCAGCAAGCATCAAAGCGTCAGACAGCAGAAAGGGCCAGAGCGTCAAAAGCGCGAATCTCAACTTCTTCGACTACAACAACGACGACGCCCACACTAAATGACATCAGACTCAAGCAGGTGACGCATTACAATATGCTCTATCACTTCGTAAAGTTTTCATGTTCGTACGTGGTGAGGTGCCGACGTTGTATCGTTGCAAAAGTGATCAGTTTGAAGGCGCGGCAAAACGAGCTTTAGCCCTTTTCGCTGTCCGACGCTGGTCCAGGTCGAGTGCCAAGCCGCTAGGAGCCCATACCGAATGTTTTCCTTCAATCGTGCAATCTCGACTCTCCCCAGCTTCTCCCGATCCTCCGACTTCATTCTTACCAAGCTACTGTGTCTACAGCCGGCGTGTTTAGCAAAAGCTAGTATTTGCTTGGTGATGTCTTTCCACCACAAAGAAGCGTACAGATGTGGCGAGGGTTGGGAGTAGCTGGCGTTCGCTTATAGGCGCCGGACACCACACCCATGTCTGCATGAAGAGGCTGAGCTGTCCTGCGCCACGAGATCCTGGCGATCTACACGCGGATACCGTACAGAGTCCACAACAGTTTGAGTCTCCCTCTCTCTTAATCATCTCTCATGTCTCTTCATTCTGGCCATGGACCCGCTCTCGATCTCGGTGGCGATCCTGAGTCTTATCGGCGCAACAGGTAAGGTCGCGAGTACTATCAATGATATCGTGGGGAAGTCTTCTCGCGCACCCACGACGGTGACCGCGATATCAGCTGAATGCGGCATCATCACCCGTACGCTGCGACATGTCGACCACGTAGCACGCAATGAGCCTTCCGCGCTGACAACGAGACTCGCTGGCGCTGGAACAGACATAGATCGCGCCCCAAGTCAGGACGAAATCGACGATGATTCGCCAAGCTTGGACGCGACATTGTACAGCGCCTTGGAGAGCTGCGATTTGATCATAGTGGCGCTCTCAGCGACACTGGAGAAGTGCAAAGGCTCGAGCAGTTTCTCAAGGAAAGCAAAGTTCTTGTTCAACGAGACAGAGCTACAGGATAGGCTGCAGTCATTGCGAGGGCTAAACCAAGCCATGACCGGGTTGTTGGCTGCCGTGCAGGCGTGAGCAATTCGCACTTATTTTCTACTGGTCCCGGCAGAAACTGACAGCAAGTCAGCGAGTCACTTTCTGCAGTCCGGGTCATACTTCACGACAATTCCGCCGCGCTCGATTCGATGGTGAGACGATCCAATGTACTACGTCGGAGCTACGAGCCTAGTATAATCACCGAAGTCACCGATGCGTCGCCATTCGAGTTTGACGATGGTGTCGTCGACAGTCAAGCCTACCGGCGAGCGTTCCGTAGGTTCAAGACTGGCGTCACTCAAGACCTGCCCAGGCCTATCTCCGAGCATCTTGACAAGGACGGCTCTGCTACGATAGTGGACAGTGCTCATAGTGCCACCGCCAATGCTGCTATTGGGAATCACAGCCTAGAAGTTCGGGCTTCAAGTCATCCCATTCGATCAGCCACGACCAGCATCCCAGCACCAGATCGACAAGACACCGAAGCCACTGGAGACGGCAGTAATCGTTTACTCGGTGCAGCAAGTAGCGGCAAGTATCCCCTAGTGTCAGCATTGCTTAGACAGGGTGCAGATGTCGAGATCTGTGGCGACGATGGCTGCACCGCGTTGCTGCTTGCCGCGAAATGCGGGTGTTCCAAAATTGTTCGAGTGCTGACGGAGTACGGTGCCAATTGCGAGGCCACTGATGCATTTGGTAAGAACACTTTACACCTGGCAGCCGCTGCAGGAGATCTTACATCTTGTGAGATCTTACTGCAGAGAGTGGCGGATATAGACGCTGTGGACCAGGACGGATGGACAGCGCTCCACTTCGCTGCCAAGCACAACCACGAAGAGATCATCGACTTATTGTGTATGAAAGGCGCCGACATTACGGCTGCGGTCACCGCTGGCATCATGGATGCAGGTGCTCACCCGCTGCACGTCGCAGTCAGATCTCAATCGAATAGGGCTATGCGCAGCCTTTTGAAAGCCGGCGCGAACGCACGTCTCAGATGCTCCGATGACAATCTGCCGTTGAACATCGCCGCTATGAATGGTGACTCTGCCATGATTGAGTGTCTGCTTGATGCTGGTGCGGATATCGAAGCCACAGGCAAGGAGGGCAATCCTGCAATACATCATGCAGCCGCAAACAACAGAGCCCTGGCGATATCCACGTTGCTGCAACGCGGAGCTCGGCTGGAGCCTCGACTTCGTATTTCTGGGCATACACCTCTCCATACCGCGGCGCTGTTCTCGAACACTGCAGCTGCTCAATTTCTTATCCAGAAAGGACATCCCGTCAATACCATGGACTACGTCGGTGACACACCACTTCACGTGGCCGCAAAGGCTGGTTCGGCTGCTACTGTGAGCTTACTGCTCGGCAATGGAAGTGATGTCGACGCGATCGGTGCTGATGCCAGCACTCCTCTCCTTCTGGCTGCTACTGGAGGTCACTTCGCAGCCGCAGAGGTATTACTGGATAGCGGCGCTCGAATAGATCTGCGTGACAAACACCACAATCAGGCAATCGCCCTTGCCGCCAAAATTGGAAATGTGCTCCTGGTCGATCTTCTGCTCAAAGAGGGTGCGGACAAGAATGCGCGCGGTCTGTCGGGCTGGCCTGTCATCTCGTTTGCTGCAGGTCAGTATCGTCCCGCATCTGAGTGCGTATCCAGCGCATGCTGACCTCATTAGCCAATGGCAGAGTACCAGTTGTCAAGCTGTTACTGCAGAAAGGTGCTAGTATAACCGCCAGAACTGACAAAAATGACGAGCCGCTGCACATGGGTGCTTCGTATGGTCATCTGAATGCAGTCGTTGCCCTGATTGAGGCAGGCGCGAAAATTGAAGAGCCCGGGTGCGCTGCGACGCGCCCGTTACACTACGCTGTACAAAGCGCAGACCAGCCCATCGTTGCGTACTTACTTAAGATGGGCGCGGCTGCGGACCCATTAGATGACTTGGGCCAAACACCGTTCAACTATGCTGCAATGGATGGGAGAGTTAAGGCTCTCAAAATGCTGGCGCAGGCTGGCGCACTCGTAGATCGACCCGCCACCAATGGCAACCGTGCCGTTCATCTCGCTGCTCTGTATAGCCAGCCTGCTGCGCTGGAGACACTATTATCGCTACAAGCTAACATCAACGCCACCGGATCAGATGGCTATTCGCCTTTGTGCAGCGCTTGCAGTATCGAAGATGATAAAGGCTGTGTTGACCTGCTCATCCGCAACGGCGCAGATCTCGAGATACGCACTATCGCAGACTCTTACACAACTCTACACATCGCAGTAAAGCAGGGACGACTGGACGCCGTTCGAAAACTTCTAGCAGCTGGTGCTAAGATCGACGCGACTTCAAAGGA
>JAVRRP010001171.1:0-10971 GCA_036872775.1 Oleoguttula sp. CCFEE 5521 | reverse complement strand
TGCGAAGTCACGGCGAATGCGCAGCGAAGTGGACGTGGTTGCTATCTGTCAAAACCATAGAACTTAGCACTTAACTTTGGGATTAGCCTAATTGGTACCACTGATCAACCGTCTCCACAAGCACCTGCAGTCCATTTTACCCCACATACGCCACTTCCCGGTCCTCATCGGCTCCACATTGACTGCTGTGTGGTCGCGTGCCATTTCCAGCGACCATACCATCGATCATCCAAAATTGGGAGGGTCCTCAGAATTATGAGTGGCCACCTTCCTCATAGCCTCGACACGCCTCTGGGCTCGCACCCACCCGCATCTTCAATGCAAGGAGCTTGGCCTCGTTAATCCTCGACAGTCACAGGCTTTGACTTGGTTGCCTTCACCTCAGAAGGCACTCTGGCAACCCGCTGTCTGATCTCCCAGAGCGCTCGTATCAGGCTCTCCCTTTCCTGTCTCCTCTCTTCTTGTTCTCGCTCCCGCAGTCGCAACTGCAGCTCCTCTTACTTCCCCACAACCTCTGTCCACAATGTCTTCCTCTCCTCATTTAGTTTCGAGTCCTGTCTCACGACTGTGTCTGGCACTCTTCGCCAATCAGCTTCTGGACGCTGCGGCTCATCTACTACCGAGTCTCGTCTTGGCTTGACCACGACTTTGCTTTTTGCTCCACAGCGGCTAGCCTTGAACGCCGATTCAATGTCACCGAGATCTCGGAGCTCTGCTATGCTGACATATTCTTCATTCGGCGTGGCTTTCTCAGTGGGAGCTGTGAATGGCAGTTGCGACGCTTCTGAGATGACGCGGTTAATGGCGATATAGACTGCCGCTGCAGCGACGATAGTCGTTTCGAGGACTATCATGATGAGTTTGAAGCTGGTATCTCACGTTGCGATGGCGGTGTTGGGTCGAGCGTATTCCTTGCGATGTCGGGACAGCTGTATTGTGCGTGTTCGACATGGCGGCCGTGAAGGGCAGCGGGCATCTGTACATAGGCACGGCGGAAACGCGACACTGATACACGTCCTCGGCGCTGTGCGACGAGCACGTCTGCGCTGGCCAATAGGAGGAAGTAGGTCATATGATCGAGTTGTGGTTCAGTGGTCAGCAACTTGAACTAGCCAGTCGTGAGCGAGGCAATGGGCATAGTGAGATCGGCCCAGCAGCATTAGAGATCTCCTGAGCCAGAACTTATTGTCATTGTTCGCGTCGAGGAGCGACTGGATCGTCAATATCGTATTGCATACAGCGCTAGACTACAGCTCTTCATACTCGTACCCAACGCCATCGCTAAGCCGCTAACACTGTCCATTTCCTGCTCCTTTTCCTGCTTGCTCCGTAGTGATATCCAAGTTCCCCGATGCCGTAATTCAATGTAAGCCTGTTCGTAGACCCAACTCCGTTTCATACAACAAAGCTCACTCCAACCACTCATCCTCCCACATTCCCCCAACCTCATCAACAGCCTGCCTCGCACTCCCCACAGCCCTCCACCCCGTCTCAACAGCCTTTGAAACCACACTCGTCCCAACCCAGCCTCCCCACTTCCCCGCCACAGCCCCCGCGCCAGCCGTAGCAGCCGTCTTCCCAAGACCACCACTCACCGCAGTCGCAGGCGGGTAGCTGCCTGCATGCATCATCCCAGGCCGCAAATCCGACCGCATCATCTCGGGCGTGAGCGTGAAGCCAGGCTCCATGAAGCGCGGGATGGGCAGGACTTCAGGCTCAATGCCGAGGACATGATGGTACGCGACCTCAACGCCCTCACCCGCCCAGTCTAGCACCGGTCGCCATATTGGGCGGAGCGGACGGAAAAGCAGCGTCGGTATCACGAAAGGAGAGCGAGGGGCGTCGTTCCAGACGCCGTAGCCTTCCATTCGGCGAGCGTAGAAGGGGTGGCAGTATCTGTAGCAGAGGAGGGATTCAAGCAAGTAGTAGAGTGCTGCGAAAGCGAGGACTTTGCCTAATGGTGTAAGGCGGACGCCGAAGCGGGAGGTGCAGGAGGGAGTGTAGAAGGCTGAGAGGAATTCGGAGAAAAGGGCGTGCCAGAGGGAGCGGTAGCGGAGGTCGCAGTGGGGGCAGGGGCCGGTATGGCTGGTTGAGTTTGGCGTTACGGACGAGCTCTCGAGAATTGTGGTTTTGGTGGTGGTTGTTTTCTTAATTGGGGAATTTGCGATTTCTTCTGCGCGGTGCTCGACTCGTCGCAGGCCGCGGTCCGCATCTTTGATGCTTGTGCGCGCTGCTCGAAGGTGCTTGTTCATTGCTTCCATGGCAAGGTCTTCTTGTCGGCGTTCGTTCTCGGTTTGCGTAAGTGGGCGGCCTGGCCCGACGTCTTCCTCAGCGTTACCAATATCAATCGTGGCTGTCGTATCTGTTGCGTCCATGTTCGGGTGCGCGATGTCTTCCAGTGACTGGATTGTGGCTTCGCCGAAGAGTTCACCGGGATGCTCTCGTGCCTCTCGCACGATGTCGTCCAGCGCAGAGGTAGGCCGCTTAGACCCGCCTGAAACTTGACGGACATACTCAGCTGCGAGCTTGTCGCCACTTGCCCCAAGCAATGCTTCACCGGATGGAGTTCCAAACGCTCGGATGATGGTGGTATCTGAAGTGCGAAGCAGCGGACGGACATCGGTGGTTACTCTCGACGTTTGAGCCTCGCCGTTCGCACCACCTGCAGCTCGTGCCTGCTCTTCGGCGTCTCGTGTTGGTGCCGCGGACACAGACGCGCCAGAGTGCTGCTTCTCTTCTGCAGCATCGTCTTGGTCAACATTTGGTGCATCAAGGCGCACTGAGCGAAAAGATGATCGCGACCTTGCTCTGGAATCATAGGAACTTTCGCCGTTCGGACGGCCGACAACATCCCCTGCCTCGTGCTCTGGCTCCACGTTTTGAGCAATTTTTGCATCTTCGTAGCCACCGTCGTATGGCTCGCTCTTCGGGCGCTCAACTTGCCCGTTGTATTGCAGATTTGGGAGTCCGCGACCTACAGCCTCGGGTAATGCCTTGGCCGGACTAGGCGATAAGCTAGACACCCTAGCGAGCCGCTGCAGCAATTTCATCGAGTCCTGTCGTGAATGTCCCGGACGCTGAGGCTGCTTGAATGTCACGGCTTGCGCTGTTCGATCAGTGATCGTGACTGTCTCTATACCCTTGTATGTCGTCGAGCTGCTGCCGTTGACAGGCATGTTCTCCTTGTTGCTAATCAGGCTGCGGCGGCGGGTGATCCTGCTTTTCATGCTATCAGACGGCGCTGTGACAGGACGATCCTGATCGACATCCGCAGTATGCCCATTTGTGAGCTCAGCTCCGTCGTCTTGGCTGGCGCGGTGCCGAATACTACCGTTCGGCCGCTCTGCTAGCTGGTCAAGATGTCGCCTTGTGACACCCTGTCTCTCCACCGTGGCGATCTCGCGTCGCGTATAGTCAGTCGCCATTCGATCCCGTCTCGGGAGCGCAGGAGTCGACTGCATCAATGACAAGCCCTCAAGATCCGGATCCTCAATGTCCAATATATCTCTCAACGTCGAGTTCACCGGCCGCAAAGCGTTAGGCTGTGACGCAGGTCTCTGCCTATTCATCGAAGGCGGCGTCTCATCCGTAGCAAAAGCGTTCTCCCTCCGCGGCGGACTCCAGTACTCATCGCCTGTCAAGACGGTTCTATGCGGCACTAGCGCGTCCTCATCCTGCTTCTGCCCTTCACCTTGCGCAAGGTTAGGCGAAAGTTGCACGCTCACGACAGAGGGCTCCCTAATCTTCCTCATCCAGCCTCGCTGCGACTTTGCTCGCGTGCCCCATTCCCTCGGCACGTTAAGCGGAGGTTCGGAGCCTGAGCTCCCTGTACTTCCTCCACGTGTGTGTG
Source organism: Oleoguttula sp. CCFEE 5521 (assembly GCA_036872775.1). NCBI lineage: Eukaryota > Fungi > Ascomycota > Dothideomycetes > Mycosphaerellales > Teratosphaeriaceae > Oleoguttula > Oleoguttula sp. CCFEE 5521. The sequence continues at coordinate 7,121 of JAVRRP010001171.1, read as the reverse complement.
CGGTGCTATCAGCAGCGGCGGCAGCTGTGAGTGCTTCCTCTCGTTCTTCCCTCTCGATCAATTCTGATATGCGTGGGCGAGGTCGAGGTCGCGTCTTAAGCAACGGTCGGGCATCCGCGTCCAAGGCTTGGCGAAGTCGAATGGCATCTCGTTGGTGCTGCATGATGGCCTGTCCAAGTGTGTCCGTCTCGTTGTTGTCCAGTGCATTCGCGTCGGAGGAGCCAGAGTGTGAAGCCGAGTCAATCGTGTGCCCGCCGTGGCCTTGCACTTTCTGCATGCCCGCGAGCATGTCGTGCGGTTGTGGAGTCGAAGAGCTTCTAGCTATGCCACTGCCATCGCTAAAGAATGCAGTGTGTTGATGTTGATGCTGGTGTATGGCCAACACAGCGTCGTAGTTCATGTTCGACAAATGCTGCTGTCCCTTCTCCGCATCATAGCATTTGCTGGTCCGAGTGGTTATGTTGTCATGATATTGACGCCACCGCGACCAGGGTGTGTTGATTTCCGCGCTGCCGTAAAGTGCATCTGGATCGCGTCCACGCGTGCTTCGCGTCAACCTTCCCCACATTCGTGGTGCAGTGCCAAGAGATGGCCATGCATTGCGGCTCACTTCATGAACGTACGCTGTCAGGCACCACTGACGAAGCGACTGTCTCATACCACATACGCCTCCAAGCACCGCAACCATGGCAGAGATCAATTGGCGGACGATCAACATCGACGCCTATGATCCCGAGTCCTGCTACAACTTCGACCTCAAATCCCTCACACCACAAGTTCAACCCATATCCACCCAAGATGTCCAAACTCTCTCCGGTCAAATACGGCAGCTCATGAGATCGGGACAGTCAGAAGATGCTCTGAAGGGTGCGCTGGAAAATGTGCCATATGGCGCAGATGAGGCTGGAAAGGTGTGTGCACTAATGCTAACGGCCCTGGCTGATGCGTGAACCTCCAGCCCATTGTGCTGACACGTGTGAATTGCCAGGCCATCCACCTCTCTCTCATCACAGAGCTTCTCCAATCCATCCGTCAAGCCGACATGACGCCACTTCTGCAACGCCTCTACAGTTCTCTCAACGGCAGCGAGACTTGCGACACATTGATGAAGTACCTGTACAAGGGTATGGCACAGGGCACGACAGGACATACGCAGACTGGGCAGGGAGGGAAGACTTTGACGCCGCAGGCCACAGGTTTCACGCAGGCTGGTGGACGGAGTTTTGGGGGTGCCGAGGGAGGAGGGCAGGGGATGAGCGTGCTGTTGAGTTGGCATGAGAAGGTATGTGGAGGGTTTGCTCCGTTGTCTCAAGGCAGTAAGGGAGGAGAGGGAACCCATGCTAACAGTGATCGTATAGTTGGTAGAGATGGCTGGACCAGGGAGCATAGTGCGGGTCATGTCGGATCGAAGAACGGTATGAAAGACTCGACAACACGCTGGACAGGTCAGCCGTCCTGTCTTTTTCGCATAGTTTGAAATGCCCCGATGCATGTTCGTGGCGTCGCCATCCAGGGCAGCTACTGTGCTGGCACATGATGGAGCTTTGATTCCGTGGTCGTTCTTCGGCTGCCAGACGCACCGAGGTGAGTATTGCAGTGTCTGATTCGCACTCCACATAAATCCAGTCCAACTCAGTGTGCTCGTCGATGTGAACACTTGGACCACCGTCGGCAGATCACATGTGAAGACCTATGTCGCTCCTTCCTCGCACAATTGCTGCCTGCGCTTCTTTCCCTAACTTTGTCTTGGCACCTCACTCACAACACGACGGCCTTAAATCACACCACCCGCTGCAGCGTCTACCTCTCTCAACACAACACCTGCGTCGAACACACCTGCTCATCACCATGGCAGGTACAAAGCGCAAGCAGAGCGCGCCAGCAAAAGCTACGAAGGTAGCACAATCTGCTCGTCCCTCTGCTCTCGCAAACCCGACTGACAGCAAGCCAGAAGCGCAAAAATGCCACGTCAATCACTCCATCTACAGGTCGTGCCACTCGAGCCATGACGCGCGTTGCCGCTGTGCACGCTGTACTGGAGACTACCGAACTCCTCGAGGCCATCTTGCTAGGCTCCCGATGCTCGATCTCTTCGTCTTACAGCGAACCTCGACAAGGTTCCGCGACTGCATTCAGAACTCACACAAGCTGCAGGAGAGGATGTGGTTGCGGTCAACTGCAAAGGTGCAGAAACATGGGTAGCTCTGCCCAGAGAGTGCGACGAGCGGGGATTCACTACCGTACCTGGGATCTTCGCATTACAAGGATCAGTGAATCAAATCGCTCGCAAAATACCGGCCAGTCAAATTTTTCGATACACGCCGGCCAAATTGTGCCCCCTTTTCCAAGGTGGGGAAAGCTCGCTATGGAGATACGGCCCTCCCCCCATCGATGCCATTATTCTCCGGAGATTCGGTCGCGAGATCGTTACCAGCATCGACTTCACGACTCTAGGCTCATGGTGCGGCATCCAAATCACTGATCCGCCCAGTACACGCGCGGAAGTCCGCGTCCAATACGTTTGTCGGCCCAAGAGCAATCGCAATTCTCCCGGCACCCGCTTGTACACAGCAGAACTTGAATGACGACAGAGGTCTGACGCTTGGCGCGTTGTTCGATGGTCTACTCAAACATGCAGGAGAGCTCGACAAGTACCATGAAAACTATGAGAATTCGACGTTGCACTGCTGGCGATGGTATGCTAGTCCATCGGAGAAGCTCGCTGCGAACGAATTTCAGAAACAGGGCACTGACTATACTGGTGTCTTTGGGATCGACGAAAGGTCCATAAGCATTGCACTCAGCGATGTTGTCGTCCCATCTGACGCGGAGTGGCAGGAGGTTCACGATCGAGCTGCGCAGTCCAGCGGCACAAACGCGAACACGGCAGTGTTCGGGACCTAGAGCTAGACATTACGTTGACACGTGTGCGTTACCGAGGACGGGACTGCAGCGTGCATGAGATCGTGTTGGAGGCGGGACTAGCGGGTACCTTCGGAACAGAGAGACTCCATGGGATCAGCATGGAGCCTTATCATTCTATGATGCAAGACGCAAATACAGAAGAGCTTGGACTGACTTCGGCGCAATACATTCCACTTGCCTCCAATGGTCATCGACCACATCCGTGGCGTGGACGGGCAAGTGAGGCTTCCCGCATCTTGGTTCGTTCCTCTCCGTCATGTACTGTGTCAAGTCTTCCCTCTGTTCTTACAGACTTCTAGCTTTACGGCTCACAACGATCAGCAGGTCCATGATACAGTCTCTGCTTCTCCTCGAACACCAGGCCGAGCGAGTCTAGCTCACAACAATCATACACACTTGCGAACCTACTTTCAACACGCCTCGCCAGCATGATGGTGCGAACGACCCATCACCAGCTATCTCGTCAAACAGCCAGCACAACTCTCGACATTCTGAAGATACGGGATGCAGGCGAAGGACCCTGGCGGCTTTCATTGTCTACCAAGATGAGTACAGCCATATCGCACTGCAGTGCGAAATGCTGACAGGTTGTCACTCCAGATCCACGACTGAAGACCTGTCTGCTAGCATGCACGCTGACATGCATCGCATGATCAAGGCCGCCTCGCAGATCGCTTCACCCGGTCTTCTGGCCGACACATTCGCAGTGCGCCCTATTAAACTGAAGAGCTTCCGCTGCGACCCCCGCCCGCCACGATCAATGCAGTCGCTCTCAAGCGAACAACTTTCAATATGCATCAAAACTATGCTCACTTCATGAGAAGTACTGCACATCAAAGATGCCTGATCGGACGCGGAGAACATAGGCTGCACTATCGTATACGCTGTTAGGATCACTAACTCTTCGAGCGCACTTCTGAACGAAACGACGAGACGCCAGTCCCAAGATACGATCGAGTGCACTAGAGGCGGACACGACACAGTCAAGACCACGTTGCCCTTCGCGTTCGCTCCAGCGCATTGTCAGTATGTCGCGATCGACGATCCCGCCTGCGTCTTTCAATAGAGTGCTCATTACCTTGTACCACTGTTAGAACATAAGCGAAGAGCCGGCTCTCCAAGTTCGGCATGGTCAATAGTTCCGACAACCCCTACGTAAGCCCTGGACAGAAGACCGCGAACGTATGACTTGCGCGGCACATCCCCGCAAAGCCAGCACCATTCCGTCAACAAAGCAGAGATTTCGCATTAAATCCTTAATGAGCCCATGCACCTGCTCTATTGATTTCAATTACTCTAATACAGGAATGTACGCGGTCGAGTCGACGATCCGCGTGAGTCGACAAGCTCGTGAGAACTTGTGCCTTACAGCAAATAAGCATTCGTCTGCTCCACGGCAGGAGCCTAGTATTGCGAGCTGCACCTGAGCTCTTTGAGGTACCCGTCGACCTGTCTGACTGGTGTAAGATAGCAGATTCAAGCACCCCATTTCGGCCCACCCGATGCGGATCAGAGACCGACAGCTACGCCCACGCTAGAAGAGACCTCATCGGCACTCACAAGTCATTCATCGCCACAGCATGTCCTTCACAACGTCGTAGACTCCTCTGTCCCGTAGTAATCAGAATGAAACACAAGGGGACTATCAGGGATCTTGTACACAGATCCCAGGACCACCACTTCAGTGAGCATGCTATCGATCGTATGCCATCTCGTAGGGCACACCTGGCTCTGGTCAAGGCAAGTCAGCCTTACATCACGACGTCACGGCGATTCGAGAAGCAGCTGGATAAACCCATTACCTCGATGAAAGGTCCTCCGCTGCCACAGGTACGGATCCCGAATATTGACATGGCTGATTTGCAACAAGCGACCATCTGCTCGGTGACCAAATACGCCCTCCCGTTTGCTCCACGGCATCAATCGATTAGTGCGGGCCGCACCTCAGTGATGCTTACACATCCATCTACTTGCCTGTATCGGCTGGTATGACAGCCAAAAACTCACGCAAGTCCACTACAGCCAGACGTGGATGGATCAAGGTAAATACAACGGAGTGAAAGCGGCCCTAGGAGGATCCATTACGACTATCACGACTACTCTGACGTGAACAAGAATCAACGCATCAAAATCATGCGCATTTCGTAAGCGTTTCAGCATAGCATACTTGCTGTTCAGGGCCCGGAGCACATGGCTTGCACCAGCCTACCATCGATGGGACCATTGAATTTCGACATAGCCATATGGATCGAGGTAGCGAGACGGATATTCAAGCATATGGCCGAGTGGCTCACACATGACGACGTCCAGGTGAAGACCACGCTCCACCTCGTGTAGCTTCAACGCACATATCCTGGGTTGTCAGTCTACATACGTTGCGATCGATGATCCTACCCGCGCCGTTCGGAAGCAAAGTCAACACTACGCAGCATACCACCAGAGCCGAGCAATGATAAGGAAGCCACGACGGACAGCGCCTACCCAAATGTGCCCGTTATTGAGGATCGTATGCCGCTTGAGAGCGAAGTCAGAAAGTGTACAGATACCGCCGTCACATGCCCCCAAATCTGGCACAACAAGCTTGTGATAGCATGTGTCTGGAGCAAACAACCACATGTTTGCTCTTCGGCAAGAGCCTAACAGTGCGGGCCGCACCTAACCGACGCTTAAACACTCATCGACATACCTGTTTTGCCTGAGATGTGGGGCCCGAAGCGCAGGGATTCGGCTAAGTCCGGTACGAAGAAGACTTCCACGACTAAGTCCGCTACCTCGACTTCTTCTGCCAGGATTAAGTCCATCACCAAGAAGTCTTTCACGCCTAAGCCCACTACGACTTCGAAGGCTATCGCGCCTAAGTCTACCACACCGACGCAGTCGACCACGACTAAGTCCACTGCGACATCCAAGGCTACTACGGCTGAGTCCACTACCATCTCGGAGCCTTCCACTGCCAAGGCGTCTGCTACATCGAAGCCTGTCGAGGCTAAGCCTACTACGGCCAAGAGTGCACTAAGTACTCACAAGGCGACCACCACTAAGGCAAGTCCTCTCTGTCTCGCAAGCTGTCCTACAGATGGCCGCTAATGTGTACTAGAAGCACCACACTAGGTCACATGGACGTGACACAGGTACTCGCTTGCCGATCGGGTCCACCGGGCTTGACACGACTGACCCGGCGAAGAAGGTAAGTCAAGCTTTAGCCTCAGGTGATCTGTCTCCACTGTGTGGCTGACGCCTTGCAGAAGCGCAAGACCACTCTACCCGAGAGAGTGAGCGACGTCGAGTCCTTTGAGCTGGCTGCCTTGGCGATGAGTCATCTTTCAAAGGTCCCGGAGGAGGTGCTCGAGATGATCCTATTCGAGCTCCCGATGCTTGACCTCTTTGTCGTCCAGAGTGTCTCGCAGAGCATCCGCGACAGTATCGCGACTTCGCCTAGAATACAAGGGAAGATGTGGCTGAGAGTTCAGAGTCGCCCAAACGAGACTTGGATCGTGAGTCAGAATTCGGACGGTCTTCTCGAATGCAAGCTGCAAACCTACATATTCCCTGACTCTGTCGCCGCGGCAGCAGCATGTCCAGCTGGCGCTCAGCTCGTCAAACCAGCAAGGCTCAATCCCTTGTTGCGCAAAGGCACTTACGATCTTGAGCTACAGCATCTCGGGAGCTCTACCGAATGGATGGCATCTCTAGCCTGGCACGGAATGAACTTCGATCGCATTTCCAAGCTGTCCGGCACCTGGCGCAATATGCACGTCACCGATGTCCCCTGCACCCGAGCTTTCGTCGCTGCTCAGTATGGCTGGCGGCACAGACGCAGATCGCGACGTGATGCACTCGTTGCACCTACCCGACTTGTTAGAGACGTCAACACCATTACGATGGGCATGCTGGTGGACGCGGTGTTGAATACGCAAACCTTTGTGAGCGTGCGCCTGCCGAGAAGTGTCTACATGGTCCATTACGAAACGCTGGCACAAGTACTGCAGCGCCTGCGTGCCGAGCATCCCGGGACCTTCACATTCGATCTCGAACGTTCCAAGATCTTCCTCACCGGCATCGCTGTGCCTACCGAGGATATGTGGCAGGCAGTCTGGAACAAGGCTGTGGAGGATCAGGCTGCGCAAGCTCTGACTGACGCATCTACCAGCTGAACCTGCGAAACATTTGTGAGAGTCTATCAGCATAGCAGACGC
>JAVRRP010001170.1:0-10972 GCA_036872775.1 Oleoguttula sp. CCFEE 5521 | reverse complement strand
CGCGAAAGAGATGAGCATGGAGCATTTGCACGTGCTACAAGATCAGGCAAGTCTGGCTCTCATGAATGGCCTACTGGGGCCCTGAGCTTACTCCGACGCAGTGGAATTGCCGAATGAGTCTAGTCGTCATCCAGAGAGACGGCGAAGTGAGCCATCGCATCTCCCATCGCCCGAGACTGCCCGCTCATGCTCACGATCAGTCCTTCTCCCGCTCTGATGCAAGTCTCCCGAACGCCTCAGTCCTCCTCACCATCAGCCTCGTCCTTCACCTTCTGCTCCTCGCCCACTCCCCCGCCCTCGCCATCCTGCTCAGCTTGCACAACTTTCTTGCCACGCTTCTTGGGCGTCGCCTTGGGCTTCTTGGTCGGCGTAGCGTCCTCATCCTCCTCCTCGCCGCCCTCGCCTGTGTCTGTCAGCAAGTCAGTAGGACTCCTTCCCTTAGAGTCAGAAAAAAGCATTCACATACTCTTGCGCTTCTTCGGCGTAGCCTTAGTGCCTTTCTTCGGCGTCCCCTCCGCATCGCCACCGTCCTCCGTGCCATTAAAGTTAGTGACGAGTTTCAGGGTGCGACTGTAGATCGTTGACGCGGAGGCGAGGCTGACGTTGCTCATCTCGGCGAACTTGGCGAGGTCGATCTGCGAGGGAACTGTCAATGGCGGTTGGACTGCGGGAGAGGTAGGAATAATGTACCTCAGGCTTGGTCTTCAAGCACTTGAGGACGTTGGAGAGGAGCTCCATTTGGCGAGCGGTCAGCGTTGGGGTGGCTGAGGAAGACATTGTGTGTGTTTGGTAGAGATGGATGGGGATGATAGTGGGTGGTAGTGTTCTTGTATCGAAGATGTTGTAGTGTGGTGTAAGTAGAGGAGTGGATGAGGTAGTGGATAGAGTAATTGAGCCTGACGCTCTCTCAATTGCCTAGTCCTGTTTCACGTGCTAATCGCTGTCATGCTCTAGCGCCTTCGCTCACTGTACAATAGTATGTGAAACCCTCTTCCTCGTCCATTGGCAGACGATCTCCGCTCTAGCAGCAGCCGCTGGCATGAGAGATCAGGCTTCCTCGTCCTCCTCTCCAGCATCCTCTTCGTCCTTGACCTTCACAACTTCGTCGCCGCCCTTGTCTTCATCAGCCTTGGGAACCTTCTTACCCCTCTTGGGAGTAGCCTTCGTCTTCTTCGCTGGCGACTCCTCGTTGTCGTCGTCCTCCTTGGTGACTACAAGATTCGGTCATCGTCTCGATCCCCGGAGCAAATGGATCTGCGTGAAGTACCTTTGCGGCCCCTCTTCTTCGACGTAGCCTTCTCGCCCTCGGCGCCATCGTCCCCAGCACTCCCAGCAGTCGTGCCACCACTGTCCATGACCTCCTTCAACACCTTGTGCAGATTCGCACGGGCACTGTTGATATTGGCGAAGCCGCCCAGCTCGGCGAACTTCTCGATGTTGACGAGCGACTATATTGAGCGTCAGTGAAGAACGCATCGCAAGGCGCAGCCACTGAGTGGCATGGTGAGACTTACGGTCGGCTTTGCATTGAGGCTTTTGCACACGCAGACGAGTAGCTCGACCGTGCGCGACGAAAGATCGTGGGTAGCAGCGTCTTTGGCCATATTGAGATCTCCTTATTTGGTATAATAGTACTGAGGATCGTTGGGGTAGTCTGTTATTGTGGTAGTGTAAATCGTAGAGTGTGGCTATGAGTAGTGATAGGGATTGAGGCAGGGAAAGAGCAAAGGTCAGGAGTGCACGAGATATAGCATTATCGCCAGCTCACCAGGCATCCGCATGTGAAAGTAGCTTCACCAGCTAGGAGCAACACAGCTTCACCTGAGTAGCTCACTTCGTGAGATTGAGCACTCATTCCTCCTCGCCCTCTACGTCCTTCACCTCCACAGCCTCGTCCCCATCCTCATCCCCAGCCGCAGCCTTCGAATTCTTGCCCTTCTTCGGCGCCGGCGCCTCCTCATCGTCGTCCTCGTTCGTAGTGACTACCACTCACATTAGCTTCCGATCACCCTACTTGCAGAAACCACCGCAACTCACCCTTCCTACCCTTCTTCTTGCCCCCAGCCTTGGTCTTCTCCGCATCGCCCTCCCCGGCGCTGCCGACACTCTCCGTGACCTTCTTGAGCACCTTGCGCAAGAATCCGCCAGCGCTGCCCACGTTCTCGAAGCCGCCCAGTCCAGTGAATTTGTCCATGTCGACGAATGTCTGAGAGGTGTAAGCGTTTCAGGAGAAATGGACGGTTGCGAGGCTGGCATAGTACGTACGCTCGGCTTCTCTTTGAGACACTTGCACATGAGGAAGAGGACTTCCTTTTGGCGGGCGGTGAGGTCGTTGTCGGCCATTGTCTTAGTTGGTGGGGTGTTTGTAGGACAGAGAGGATGTGCGGTGTCCAGGGTTGAAAGTATGAGAGGTTCTTAGGTGTAGGTGATGTTCGCGGATGGAGTAGAGGATGGAATTTGAGAGAGATTCGAGACCGGTCTTGCGGATCTGCTTGATATGTAATATGTGATGGAGAGCGACCGAAGTGAATGAAATAGAAGACATCCGAGACTTTACTTTGAATTGATCTCACTAACTCGATGACATCGCTCGCGCAGCGAAGTGAGCTTATCAATGCGTACAAAGTCTCTGCAACAGTCAGCACGCATATCGAGATACAGCGGACTTTCAGTGCGACTGACACAATTCATCATCCCCCTGACTGCCTGCCACACTTCACAAGTCCGACGCTTCGACTGATCGCACTCCCCCAGTTCGTCCCACAAACACAGCCCCCGCCCAACACAACCCCACAGCCATTGAAAGCAGGAGCACATACCACGCAGCCCAAGTCAAGAACACCCACTTCGTGACATCTTGCGGATACTCATTCATGCTAATCAGCCCAAAAACCGCCTCATCATCGTCCACGGTCTTCCTCGATCCCCTCAGCGTCCTCACAGTCCGGCTCCACAGCGTCAGAGTACTCGCACGACGATCGAGCGGGCTGGATGCAGCAGAAGCTGGTATGAACATACCGCTATCGTACCGGGCTACAACCTGGCCGGTAGCACCCAGGATGTAATTTGGGCTGCTTCGCCCGCTGTCGCCTGGACTTGAAGCGCCAGGGGAGATGGGAGACGCGCCCAGACTGCCGGAAGTGCCGTAGCTGCTGGTCGGGGAGCTATTTAGCAGGGATGTGCGTTCTGTGGAAGGGCCTATGACGACCTTCCCGCGCGAAGTCTTGCGCCAGTTCTTCGCGAAGGCCTTGGCATCGCTGTGGCGCGCGGAGGTGATGATCCGGTGGCCCTCTCTCTGTCAAGACGTTCGCGATCAGCAAAGCTCAAGGTTGCGCGACTATCGTTGTGGCAGAAGAGGGACCCACCCTGTCTCGGCTCTTTTGTTTGTTCCTTGTGAATTTCACGCTCTTGCGCCGCGCTGCGGACGCTGCCGATCTGGGAGACAGGCTGCGAGATCGCCATGATGAGTGGGTGCTGGAGCATGGAGACTGCTGGTCCTCTGAGGGCTGTGCCTCTGGGGCGCCCCGTGATGTCTGCACAGGCTGCTCCTCAGGTGCATGCGCTTTACAGCCAGCGCGTTGCTGTGCTAGAGCCGCCATACTGCAGGACATGACCTCCATTGATGGTTTTCTTGACGAACGCTTTTTAAGGCGGATGGAACTCAGTCTTCCTCTGCAAGAGGCTTCTGCGTCGGTTCATACGGTGCTGTGTGATATAAGACTTGTTGAGATACGAGGGCATGAACAGCAGTTGAGTACGCCTGGATGGAGTTGCTGGATATAACGCGAGTCGTCTTGCTATGACCAAAGAGGTGGGGAATAGGAGAAGGAGTAGAAATGAGAGCAGTGACGTGTGCCATCTCCGAAAAGCGTATTGGCGTGTGTGGGCCAGGTCAGCATAGATAGAGTCGCGCCGACTCGTTGCTCTTAGCATGCTTCGTGCTGCCCGCGGTACTGTGATTGCGGCCAAGCACACCTGCGAGACTGTCAGCGGCCTCGTGAGAGCACAAATTGAGCTGACCATGTGTGAAGAAAAATCCAGTTGACCATCGCTACGTGAAGCGTCTAGAAAGTGGATGGCTAGGCGTGTGATGGGTAATGGGGTGTAGCATTAAGCTCAAATACCAGGCTCTGTCGTCAAATTCTTCGTCTGGCCAGACTACTCCCTCAATCTTACACAAAGCAGTGCCGAATCCATGCAGCGCCAAACTCCAGGCAGGGACGCTCAAACGATTACAAGCGCACCTGGGTATCCGTTCCAAACCAACATCGTCACTAACTTCCTCCTGGCAGGCGCCACAAGACATGCTCCCATACTCGCCGTCGATCCTCGCGATGGCGAGTCGAAAGCTCGATGATTCTTGATCAGCGGTCGGCTTAACATCGTCCACCTGCACCTCACTGCAGAGGGGTACATTACTCGCGGTCTACGCAATGTGCTCGATGCGTCCGCAGTCGTGTGCAGTGATCGGGCGCCACACTATAGCCGTGCCAGTCTCGCTTCGCCATGATCGAAGCGCTCCTCTTGACTCTGGACTTGGAGCCGTCTCACTCAATCAACGGCTTCCTCGTGCCTCCTACGACCGCTATGCCAAGCGCCCGCAGCCCAGCCGGATCGCTAGCCTTGATAATAGTCTTCGCTGGCAACATCGGGTTGTCGGGACTGATGTGCGCGGCATCCTTGGCCGCCTGCTCGATAGCCTCCATTTCCTCCTTGCAGCCGGCGTGATCGAAAGGACACACGACGATGGGCTGTCGTAGGAGGATGTCGCGCGCAGAGGAGAGCTTGGCCTATCATGAAAGGTCAGTATGAAGCTATGTCAGAAGTGCATTGGGTCAATGATACCTTCACGAAAAGATAGTATTCGATCTTGTACAGTGTGCCAGTTGTTGTGAAGCCCGAGACGGCGTACATGGGGTACTCTCGCTTGCCACGCGGAAGTACGCCCTCATTGTCTCGAAGCTCTCGTGCAGGGAAGACCAGGCCCAGATTCGTGAAGTAACCAGCCTCCGGCATCCGCACACCAACAGTCTGCCTTTGTTTTGCCAGCGTATTGATCTTCCTCGTCGGCTCATCGCCTTCATGATTATAGATAATCTCCTCCTCGATGCCCACACTGATCGACGATATCGTCGCCCTCTTTGCCTTGCTCATCCAGTCCGGGTTCGGCGAGAGCTTGATGTACACCGACACCGGGTCCAGAGGTCCATAGCTCCACCTCGGCAGACTGATCCCCAGTGTCACAAGATGATCCGTCACCCTCTCCGCGCTCTCTGGCCGGTTGTACATCCCAAATGTTGAAAGAGTGTCATATCTCGATATCGGCACCGGGAAGGCGTACTTTTTCTGCGGATCCGAATGCCCATGCTGCACCGTCACCACCAACTCATAATACGTCTCCACAGTCCTCTTGTCAAGCTGCAGACTCGCAGGCGGGACTCGTCTTGCGATCTCCTCCCCTCCTCTTCCATAAGGAATGAAGATCACGAATGGCAAGTCCATGAGCATGATCGCCTCGGAGTCCCGGCCTGACGGACTGCGGTAGAGCAGCATCTCCTTGCCGACTATGTCTGTGATTTCTTTGCGCGAGGAGGAGACATGTGCGCGGACAAGGGAGTCGGCTGCGGGGTGGATGGATTCGCGGCGCTGGAGGCATACTGTAACGACGGAGATGTTGACGGGTTGGGTTGTGCCGGAGCCGGGGCGGATCTCGACGCGGCCTTCTATTCGGGGCTGAAATCATTGTTAGTGAGGTGCGCTGAGGCTGCAGTAGTTCGAGAACAGCGCTTACGAGTGTCGCAGATATGCCCGGGTAGCCGACGAGGAAGTTGCTGTTTGGGTTGCCCGAGACCCGTACTAGTGCCGCCATCTAGTATGAGCGGCTCAGCCCGCATTGGGCGCAAGCAAGTGGGAGGGCGCCAGCCCGAGTGGCAGTGAATGAGCGTATATCAACGGGAGCCCGTGGTCCAGCTTGTTCAAGCGTCTGCTATTGCGCTTGCTGTGTTGCCAGGACTGGCGTCAATGATAGTAGTCCTGGTCCGCAGTCCGCGTCCAGCAACCGGTAAGGCTCCCGTATGCTATGCGCTGGCTCGCAGATGTAGTGAGGTAGTGATAATGAGGCTTGCTGTAGCGATGGGGCGTGGATTTGAGTGCGGTCAGAGTAATGGTCGGTTCATGTGTTGATTCTTCATTAGTAGAGCGATGTTGGGGTGGATATGTCGTGCCGTCAGCCGGATGTTGGTGTGTTCTGATGTCCGTCCGGGTAACCTGGATCTAGCTGGTTGTTCGCTCAGCTCCAGGCGCGCCATCGACTCGAATTGGGGTCGAGATCGGCACTCGTACTCCACACCCTGTGGCTGAGGAACTGACCACAGTGGCTGTGCGGCAGATCGTACCGAGAACCTTATATTTTGGCGTTCACATGCTTTGGCAAGAGCTACCGTACGTGCGGATACGATCGAGGTGTATGCGCCTGAGTCGCGCTCAAGCCACTACCTGATATACACTCGATCGAATCATCACAACAACCATGTCCGTCACCCTGCACACCACCCACGGCCCCCTCAAACTCGAGCTCTTCTGCACCGCCTGCCCAAAAACAACCTACAACTTCCTCGCCCTCTGCGCCTCCTCCGCCTACGACTCCTCGCCCTTCCACCGCAGCATCCCCTCCTTCATGCTTCAGGGCGGCTCGCCAGCTTCCGGCACTGTAAAAGACAATCCCTCCATCTACGGCGCGCCGTTCGAAGACCACATTCGCACGACACTCCGACACGATAAGCGAGGCATGCTGAGTATGGCGAACAAGGGTGCGGGCACGAACGGGAGTCAGTTCTTTGTGACGTATGGCGAGGCGAGGCATTTGGATGGGAAGAACAGTGTGTTTGGACGGGTGTTGGAGGGGTGGGAGACGTTGGATGCGATTGAAGGCATTGCTGTGGATAAGAAGAACAGGCCGGTTGAGAAGGTGATGATTGAGAGAGTGGTGGTACATGCGAACCCGCTGGCGGATGAGAGATGAGAGATTTGACTAGAGATTTTCGACAACCATGCAAGCCTGTACGTGTACCTTAAAGCAGCCACACGGCAGGCACTTACTATGCAGCGACCTGCGATCTCGCAGTCTGACATCCTGCGGCCGAGCAGAGGGGCCTTGGGACGTCGACCGGCGATGAGAGACGCATCTGCACTGAAGAGCCACGCAGCTTGCACGGTTGCGTCGGAGCATGGAGGCGACGAGACGCAAGACCAGGACTCCAATCAAAGTCGGACCGCCACGCACATGTATGCAGCAATCTTCTGCAGAGATAGCAGAATACCCAGCTCAACTGTAGGATCGACGGACACGGATTAGGACCGCATGCCTCCGAGACTCGGAGCCGGGCATTCAGGCTTCCGACAAGGAGGCACGTAAGGTGTCAGACGAAAGAGGTGGCGCCGTAGTGGGTGGGCAGGTAGTTGAGGATGTTCAGCGGCGCGGTGTGTCCGGAATCGTCCACGTTAACATGGGTGCAGAGTGATGTCAAGAGGAATGCTCGTTTGACGTGGTATGCGCAGTAGGCGGACTGGAGATGATGAGGGTGAGACTAGATGAGTCCAAGGTGAACGTGATTGAGAGGATATTCACTGTACTCGTCGCATGTGAAACCCACGGTCAACCCAAGCGTAACATCATCGGCTCTGAGAGATATCCAACGCGTGTCGCACCTGCTCTATTTTCTGCCTCCCGCTCACTCACCCTTCCACTCAAATTCCAACTCCGAGCAGAGAGTACATCAACCACAGAGATCCCGGTCCCTGACGCAGCAGCAATCATGTCCACCAAGCAGGGTCTCACCCTGACCCCCAAACAGACTCTTCAACTCTCCTACGTCTGTCAGACCACGAAGAAGAAACCCGAGTTTTGCGCAGACCTCCTCGTCAATCTCACAGCGTACTGATGCCGACATATCGACATGGAAGCCTTCCGTCAGCTCGCTGGCTACGCCAAAGTAGCTAGCGCCGTCACCGGCTTCAACAAACTCATGAGGGCAGTTATGGAGGGCGGTAGCGGTGCTGACGGTGACGGCGGGGAGACTGCGTCGCCGGGTAAGAAAGGGGCGGGAAAGAAGCGCAAGGGTCAGATCATGCTTCTAATTTCGTCTTCGCTGAGATGTACTGACAGGTTTGGCAGGTAATGATGACGACGGGGACGAGGAGGGGGAAGAGGGTACGACGCCGGCCAAGAAGCAGAAGGCTTCTGGTATTAAGAAGGGGAAGTGCAAGAAGGTTACAAAGGCCGACGAGGAAGGCGAGGCTGAGGAGACTGAGGTCAAAGGAGAGGAGGATGAGGAGATCTGAGGACCCTGGTGATGATGAAGATGTACGAGGTGATGGAGTGAGCTGTAATATAGTTAGCTGTGTTCGCGGGACCATCGAACGTGCTGTTGATGACTTGTAGTTCAGGACTCAGTGAACATCATCACTCGGAGTGAGACTTACTCTATGCCTAAGCACGTGCAAGCACCGCTCATCCATCATCTGACCTTGAACTCCTCCGACCACATCGTGCTCGTCTGCTTACTCAACCACGCTGCTCAGCTCAACTTCCTTCTCCAGCATCAACTTCCTCTGCACACTCAACACGTTACCATCCATCAACTACTTCCAATCCCACTTACACCTACCTACTCCACCCCACACCACCACGACCATGACAGCCATCAAAGGACCCACCCTCACAACACGCCAGCATACCCTCCTCTCGATCATGTTCAAGTGCCTCGACGGCAAGCCGAAGGTGAGTCCCGTTTCTCACCGCCACATCGCCAACCGCAGCGATTCTAACACCCACAGATCAACATGCAGAAGTTCGCGCAGCTGGGCGGCTACGCCGACGCTACCAGCGCTCAAGGAGCCTATCACAAGCTCTACAAGGCTCTTACGGCGCCCGGAGACGATGACAATGCCGACGGTGCGACCGCGGCGCCTGTGCAGAAGGCGAAGGGGAGGAAGCGTAAGGGTGAGCGAGATGACTAGCGACGTCGTAGTTGTTACTCTGGTACTGACCGCTTGGGAAAGCTGCCGCGGACGGCGAAGATGATGAGGCGGCCCCACCACCGAAGAAGACCAAATCGAAGAAAAGTAAGAAGAGTAGCCCGGTGGCCGAAGAAGGCGAGGCGGACGAAGAGGTGCCCGAGGAGATTGCCGGCGGTGCTGAGGAAGTCAACGGCGCGGACGAAATTGGCGAGGCTGAGGAGGCCGGCGAATTTGAGGAAGGTGGTGAAGCTGAAGAATCTGGCAGGAACGAAGCAGTCGGTGAAACTGAGGAGGCTGCGGCGGCTGAGGGAGATGGCAAGGTCGATGGGGCTGACGGAGCCGAGGAGACTGACAAGACCGAGGGAGCTGGCGAGGTTGACGAAGCTGATGCAGATTTGGAGACCGGCGAGGTTGAGGGGACTGGCAAGGCTGAGGAGACTGAGAAATTTGGCGAGGCCGAGGAGACTGGCCAAGCTGAGGCGATTGGCGAGGCTCAGGCAGCCGGCGATGATGCTTGATTATTGTGCTCTTGTGGCAACAAATTGGCTTCATCGTCGCGGCCTGAGCTTCAGTCCATATGACTGCGTCAGAGATGGCTCTTGGACTTTAACAGTCATATCTACTGCGGCACCAGGGGCAGATGGGCGATCACAGGCCTGAGGTCTTCATAAAGTCCTTGAGATTCAGACCAAATCCTGCTGGCTTCGTGGACTCTATTCTAGATTTCTCCAGTAGTGCTTGCAAGCCTGCATTCTTAGCTCGAGCCTTCTTGCGAGCTGCCGGTACCACTGGTGCACTCTGAAGTGGTGCCGTAGCTGGTAGAGACTTTTCTTTTCCTTGGACCGGCTTGCCCTTGGGCACTGCTGAGGGTGCCGCGTCTGCCTTCATGATGTCTACTGTTGCGAGAGGTAAGTTCCGCTTACGCTTGTTGCAATGGACGCTCTGCTCCGTTCCGCAAGCTGAACACTGCAGGCGTTTTGTCTTGACCACTGAAATCTGTAGGCGATCTGCCCTCGTTCGCTTCAGGGACCCTTTGACTTGAATGCAGGATAGACCGGACACGAGCAGACGCCCACATGCTGCACAACGGCTTTCGTTGGTACAGTGCGAATGCTCCTCAAGACTTTTCCTTACCATGTGCATATGCGACGACACTACTGGACTCTCGGTCGAGAGCGCGTCTGAAATACTGGCCAGATAGGCTGCCCGAGCGTCCACCTGTCTGGACACCATCGCATTGGTTTGACACCGAGAGTTGAACGTGCGGATTGATATCATGGTAAGACATAGTGTAAAAATTGGAAGTACTTTTGGTGAAGTCAAGATGAAGCCACCTGCTTGGTCTTGGCAGTCTGACCCTGAGCGGCAACCACGATGCGCTGCTCTTTCCCAACGATGCGTATATCTCGCGGGTATGTTCCTCACCGCAACGAGAATACAAGGAGTATTAGAGCTCCATACGATCTCACTCTATCGTGAGGGAAACTTCCAAAGGGAATGCAAAAGAGAAGCATGTACAGTGTACACAACCAAGATCTGAGCCGCGCCGTTGCTAGTAGCAACCGTCGTGTTTGGCCCAAGATCGCTCTTCCTACCCGAGATTTGCATACCACCACACCACTCGACACCACCCACATTCGCTACCACTCACCCCAAGCATTCCTCACCGCCTCCCCAACAACCGCGCATCAATACAGCCCCACAATATCCATAGACATTGGCGACAGCGCCACGATGTCCGTCCAAGCAGTGCAAAACTACGACAATCTCAATCGCAAGACCTCCGGTCGATCCCTCACCTCGCGCCGCGCAGACAGCTACAACCGACGCAGTACACGAGGATCAGACGGCAGTAGTGCAGCCGGAAGCGCAGGGACAAACATCACAGCGCCGCCAGAGTACAGCAAGAAGTTCGTTGTGGTGGGCGATGGAGGGTGTGGCAAGACTTGTCTCT
>JAVRRP010001169.1:0-10975 GCA_036872775.1 Oleoguttula sp. CCFEE 5521 | reverse complement strand
CAAGGGCGTCCAAAGGCTCCTTGCGCTTCCGATGAGCATTGGACGACGATGCCAGCATGGTTTGCCTGGCGCTGGCAGGCTTCTTGTGCGTGTTTGGTGTAGCGCTGGCAGACTTCTTGTACGTGTTCGGTGTGGCGTTAAATGCCTTCAGACCTGGTGCGGTGTCTGGTAACGTGGGATCGCCTCCGACTGTTCGTGATGATACGGGTAGAACGTTGGAGTCAGCGGGTGCATCCTGTGCGATGCCATCTGAACAGGCATGATCCAGCGCTCGATCTTGTCCTGCTTTCGCTGCGACGACTTCTATCGGGGAAACCAGGGAGGGACTCTGCTGTGACGGAATTGAGACTTCTACGAAGTATTGAACGGTCGGGTAGTCTATGGCAGCAGGTGAGCTTGGTTGCGAGTCGCTCACCTCGTCTAAAACACTCAGCTGCGTATGCAGGGTAGTGGCCTTGTCCGACCGGGCGGACTGGAAACGACCAGAAGCAGACCTGAGTCTGGGGGTTTTGCTGGTCTCTGATGTTGTCGGCCGTCTGCTGGTGAACGCTTCGTCAACGCGCAAAGCATTCTGTTGGCGCAGTCGATCGATGGCGGCGATGTTGAAAGAAGTGTTCTCATCCAGAGTCTTTATCTGTAGGGCAGTAGTGCGACCGGCTGTCTTGTCCATCGTAGTGACGTGGAGACTGATTTGAGGTTTGGGGAGCACTGGATCAGATCGCATGAGTTCGCGAGCGCTTTCTTGTCCAGCGAGTCCGCTTGCTGCATGCAACGTGCCTCCAGCAAATGTTGCCGGAGACGTCGAGGGCGTGGACAGCTCGAGATGGTCAAGAGTCTGCTGTAACGTGATTGGGTCCGAAGTGAAGCACTCTCCATAATCGGAGGGATCGCTGAATGTATAGGATGAGAGCGCATGGTCGTTCTGAGTCCCGCCACTCCCGATATCCTCGAGATCTAACGCCAGACGTGGAGATGATGGAGGGGCGTGCTCGGAGACTTCGAGGCCATCTTGGCCATCTATAAGCGTGTCCTCATGTGCATCGCAATCAATGGTAGCAGCTTCCTCGATGGTGGTCGTGCTTGGGCGGGAAGAGCCAGGAGATGTCGGCATCTCTCCCAGTGCGGGTATTACACTTCCCTCGCGACGTATTCCCCCATCAGCGCTAGCTGGCTCTGCAGTGCCAGGCGGACTGGAAGGGCACATGACTTCCAGGTCCAGCACATGGGACTGAGATTGCGAAAACTTAGTGGCAATTGGCTGCTGCGCAGCGCCATGACCTGGGATCGGTACATGCGCTGAGTCGTGCGGGACCATCGCCATGCTGGTGTCGGCCGGTAGCAACGGAGCCGCGGTGACAGGCTTCTTGACATGGGAGAAAAACTTGAGGATGCCAGGGCCACGCATCGCCGGCGCTTCGTCCGTTGCTCCACTCGCCGCTTCGTTCGTCGCTTCGTCCGTCGCTTGCGGCTTCGGTGCGAGAGCCATCCAAGGAATGCTAATGTCGAAAGGTAAGTTGGAGCCGTCCCCGAGCTTGCCGCGTGCAGAGTCTGAAAGCGTGGCAGAGCACGCAATCCCATCGGCTGAGATCATGCCCTGGATGCGCGCGAACGGGCTGATCAGAACAAGACTGCCAGTGAACATGAACTCGGTATTAAGCCTGTGCCAGTCCTCTTCACGACCGTTGGCGGCCATAGGTGCGTCTTCGAGCGTCCTCATGAGGAAGGCAGGAAGCGGCTTTTGCCAGACATGTGTGTCCAGCACGGGCAGACTACAGCAGTGTGTGTGTCGTGTAGTCTTCCTAGAATCGTCCATCGGATCCGACATCCTGATTTCAACTTTCAGGAGGTTGTCATGAGTATGCTTTGACGAGCTGAAGCGCACAACGACGTACAGTGCGGCGCGGCAATCCGAGCTGTTCCCCTTGGGAAGCCGGTGAGAGAGCTGCTCCAGCCACCTGGCCTCGTCCGGTCTGATCTTCCACAGCTTCTGCACGCGATTGGTGAGATGCACACGTGACTTCGCAGCCTGAGCGACAGGACAGCCGAACGACAGATGGCGCACGAGAGGGTCTGCGATCGGCACTTTGGCGTCCTTCCATCGCCAAACGCGCCTCCCTATCCATGGCCATAGCGTTCGCCATTCCCAAGGCGTCAACCAAATACCTGATCTGAGCCGAGGATCGACCGAAGCTG
Organism: Oleoguttula sp. CCFEE 5521; assembly: GCA_036872775.1. NCBI lineage: Eukaryota > Fungi > Ascomycota > Dothideomycetes > Mycosphaerellales > Teratosphaeriaceae > Oleoguttula > Oleoguttula sp. CCFEE 5521. The sequence goes on along the minus strand of JAVRRP010001169.1, from coordinate 8,782 downwards.
CCTTGCACGGGTCGCGCAGTATCGTCCTGAGCCTCTGCAGTTCGGGAACGTGCTCAGCCACCAGGCCAGCGGTCTCATCACAACGTGCCTCGTAGTACTCAGCAACGAGCATTAGATCGTGCAGGTACGCGGACAATGGCTCGCTCGGAGGAGGATACTGTCGATGAGAGTCGTCTCTTGCCGGGAGCATGGTGGCGGGTGTGGACTCGGGGGTGGTCGTGTCAACGAGTGAGCGTAACGAACGGGAGAAGGAGTGTGATGATGCAACCTTGCGGAGGATAGAAAGAAAAGCATTGCACTTTTGTCTCGCAGGTCGCTACCGAGGGGAAAGAAACATGGACACGACCAAGAGACTTACGCGCGCGCACGATGATCACATACCTTCACAGCAATGACTCGCACCAGTGGACGGTCCCGAGATCCCCGCCAGTCATTCTGAGAAAACATCGAACCGTGCGTCGTGCCAGGTAGAGGTCTACGTGGGTGTCGAAGGCACCGATTCTACCGCAGCGGCATCTCACGTCGTGGCGTGCAGATCATGCCTGTGAACTCATTTGGGCGTCTGCCACGGCAGCAAGACCGCCGTTTGCTGATAGCAGGCATCATGACAGAGTCGCCGGTCTGGGAACGCAAGGAGCGAGATGTTGAGACTCGAGAGAGATCGAACAGGTCACAAAGCGGGAGGATGAAAGTTACACTTTCGGGGAGCTCGACAAAAGTGCCGAACTTCGAGATCTGACGCCATCTTGAAGAGGAAGGACATAGTGATCTCATGAGTTTTCGTCGTTTGGTAGGCTCAATGCTTTCACGTTGCCATCTTAAGCTTCGGTGAAGCCCGTCTCACGTGAAGGCATCAGAGCCTAGGATCTGCTGCCAAGCTCCGCCGTCTGCCCATCATGCCGCTCGAACTCCACCCCATGCGGGAGTCCGACATCCCCGCTGCCACCCGCATAAACTTCGCCGCCTTCGGACCAGACTTGATGCAAATCCTGTACCCCCACGGTCACACAACAGCAGACCTGGACCATTCCATCAAGGAGAACACCGAGTCGTTTCACAAGCACAAGGACTCCACGCTCTTCACGAAAGTGATTGACACCTCGCTACCGAACGATGAGTTCCAACAGATCGTAGGCACGGCCCTCTGGCGGATTTACGAGAAGCCACGGACGGAGGTGGAACTCGATGCGGAGGCCAAGGAAGCCATGGACCACGAGCCGGCGCCGGGTGCTGATACGAAGTGCATGGAGGCGTTCTTCGGTTCCATCCTGAAGGCGCGACGCACGCACACGAAAGGGGACCCGTTTGCTCTGCTCAATATACTGACCACTCACCCGGACCATCACCGCAGAGGTATCGGCGCGATGCAGCTGAAACACGGCCTGGAGACTGTGGATCGCTTGGGATTACCTGCGTGGCTCGAGGGTAGCCCGAAGGGTGCGCCGTTGTACGAGAGATTTGGATGGCAGGGTGTGGGATGGCTGGACTTTGATGAACAGGCATGGGGAATGAAGAAGGCCCTACCGCACCGTTTGATGTTGCGGCCGGCGAAAGCCACGAAATGATGAGTCTAGTCATGGTTGAGATGGACCTGCAACCGGATCCGCTTCCGGGTCCGCGCACGCACCAGATCTCGTCACTGTCTAAGCGTATGAGTACGTCTCACTTTGATGTATATAGATTGTGACCGGCTCGCATTCACCACGACGTTACACAGCTCATTTGTCGCCAGCAGAAGCCTCGTCTGCGAGTAATGCTAGCTCATCCTTCTCATCCCATTGCATCGGCAGAATGGCAAAGACGAGATACGACGTGTGCGTCTTCACCTCGGACTCTGTGCGATGCGCCAGATTGCCCTCCTTGTACAATTTCCGTCCATCAACCTCCTGTTTGATCTGCAGCAATCGCTCAGCTTTCGATAGCGTCTTCTTGGCTGCATCGCCTGCTCCGTGCCCGTTCGTGTCGCCCGCCTTGGCAGGAGTCTTCTTCGCGTGAAACTCGTTCAGCTTGGCCTCGATCTCGCGCAGACGGCCGATGGACTCCTCCACTGTCGCTGGGTTCGCGTTCACTCCTCGCAGTCCCTCCTCTTTCAGCCCGACTCTTTCCCGTCGCACGTCGATGCGCTTGTTCATCACTTCCACCATCTGTATCTCGATCCATCCTGCTTTTCGCATCGCGGCCATCGTGGCTTGAACTTGCTCGATGCATGGGGAGAAGGTGCAGATGTGCGCTACGGTGTCGGGGTCGAGGGGAGTGGTGGGTGATTCGCGCGTGATGTGTCCGAGCGCTTTCCAGGGCGCTGGCAGGTCGAGGAAGATGGCGGAGGCGCGGGGAGAAGAGTCGTCGGCGAGCAGGAAGCCTAGGTTGTATACATCGCGGTGGGTGAGAGTGACAACGCCGTCGAGCCCGTGGTCAGTGATCTCTTGCCTGAGTGTTCCCACCCGAGGCGCATGATACTCGAAGCTGCACACCCGTCCATACTTCCCTCCTGCCGATTGTGCGTCTCGTGGGTAGCCATTGAAGACTGCGCGAGCTGCTGCGTGTGTGAAACTCCCGCTGCCCGCGCCTGCCTCGATGATCGTGTCGCCAGGCTTGACGCGCAACCGCTGTAGCACGTACGAGTAGTCGGGTGTGTACACTACCTGCGTTCGGTGATCCAGCGATGATGTCCACGACTCTGGTGTCGGCTGAACGAGATGCGCGAAGCCTGAGCCCGCCTCCACCGCGGCTTTGGGCTCTGCTGTGGCATGGTTCATGACCTGCTTCACCTTCTTCGTCGGCGAGAGTGGACTGCCATCGTGACTCCCATTCGACTTTCGCTTCCTCGTCGCAGCATCTTCTCCACCTCCGACTGACGTGCTCTCACCGAGCGTTGCGCTGGCCTCTGCCCTGGCAGCAGCCTCAAGCTTTGCCTCCTTCAACTTCCTGCCTCTCGTCCCCGTGTCCACCTTGCTTGCACGCACTTGGCTGCCCCATTGCGACCCTATGAAAGTGGTATGCGGGAAGGACCCAAAGCGAGTGTTTGTCACCGCGCCCTCAGCGTAGCCATCGTCGGCTGTGGCGCGCAAAGTGATGGGCACGAGGTTCTCTCGGCGCAGGTGCAGCACTGCGAGTGAGTCTGCCTCAGCAACGGGCGGAGTGTGAAAGAAGGGTGAAGGCATTGCTGGGTACCTACCATGTGAGCTCCAATGCATTTGCAAGCTTCACAGTTTTCTTGAGATCAACATGACGCAATATGCGGCTCAATGATCCCTGTCAGGAACGTGGAGAGATCCGCAGCGTCCCACCAAAAAGTGTTGTCGAGGGTGGAAGAGGGCGCGCTACTGCGTGTGGTACCTGAGTGCACCTGCTTGTCGCGTGGCGGTGTTTTCTGCTCTTGCCAGTGCTCTTGAGCGAAAGTGAGGGAAGTGACGGCGGCGTGGTCTGGTCTGCGACAACATCCTCGACATCGGCGCCCCCAACCACAATCATCACTTGTACATACTGCCAGTCCCCTCTGTCCAGCATCGCTACCTAAGCAGTCTAGTCGGTATCCGCCATTGCACATTCGTTATCTCCTAGACCGACTCTCGGTCCCTCCGCTCTTGACTTCGCCTCCTTCGAATCCATCCGCCACAGCCATTGGCCTCACTGGACACAGACTTCGACCTGCGACCTACTTCCGCTCCCAGTACCGTTTCCTGGACCTTCGCGAGTGGACAAGAGAAGAGTACAGCAGGGAAAAGTGACCAGACATGGCACCCTCTCAGATCAACAACCACACAGTCCACTTGCTGCCGCTCAAGGACGATGGCTCCCCCGATTTGGCGGGCGATCCAGCGTACTGCTACCTGCCACCTCCGACGAAGCCAGCATACAGCGTGCGGTTTGAGATCGAAGGCACGAGCTCCATCTGTAGGCAGGGCAGCCTCTGGCACAATCTACCGAACGAGGGCGAGCAGTTCGTCCGCAGTCGCTTTCGGGAGCACAAGTGAGTGCTGACTGCACCTATTCCACCCAGCTGCACCTTCTGACTTCTCACAGACTCAAGGCCAGCTTCAACGACGTGATCCAGATCGACATCCCCGTTCACCAGGCTGGTGCTTTCGAGTTCTACACCACCTACACGCCAATCCCCAAGTTCACTGTTGGCAAGACCGAAGTACCCCAGTCGACATCCACCAAGACCTTCTTCATCGATGTCGAGCCTCACTTGCAAGTCGGCAAGTCTCGCCTGCCGCTGGACGCATTGTCGTGCATCTCGGTGCTGTCAAAGTTCATGGGTGAGTATCCACACGACTGGGATCGACACTTGCATGGCATCAGCGAGCGCAACTACAACATGGTGCACTTCACCCCGCTTATGATCCGGGGTGACAGCAACTCGCCATACTCCATCTACGATCAGCTGGCGTTTGACAAGGCTTTCTTTCCCAAAGGCGACAAGGACGTTGCTGATCTGACTACTCGTATGGAGCAAGACATGGGTCTCTTGTCCATGACTGATGTGGTCTGGAATCACACAGCCAACAATAGCAAGTGGCTCGAGTACCATCCGGAGTCTGGCTACAATATCGAGACGGCACCGCATCTGCGCCCGGCCTATGAGCTCGACACACAATTCCTCACGTTCTCGTCAGAGCTAGCTTCAAAGGGTCTGCCCACCCACTTGACCGGCGAGAGTGATCTCACTAAGATTATGGACGCTGCGAAAGTCCATGTCGTCGGTGCAATTAAGCTCTGGGAGTTCTATGTCTGCGATGTTGAGGGTGATGCGCAGAAAGCTGTCACCGCATGGCTGGGCGGAGACGTCGACTCCGATGCTTCGCTTGTTGACGACGTGCCATCCTGGAGCCTCAAGCAGAAGGCTGACTGGCTTGTGGCACACGGCTTCCATGGCACTGATCGGATGGGAGAGCGTTTCAGGCGACGAGTCAATCCACAACGCGCAGCCGCTCTTCTCCAGAGACTGTTCGGACCAGCTCACGCCAAGCAGACCACTGCAGCGGACGAGCGCGCAGCTCATGGCGCGATGGCCCGATTTCTCAATGAAGTCAACCTCGAGTGGTACCGCGAGTATGATGCCGACGTTGCGGCTATTATCGATCAGGTCTTGAACCGCACAAAGTACATGCGCCTGGACTCTCACGGGCCTCAGATCGGGGACATCACTGCTGCCAATCCACTCATCGAGTCTTACTTCACCCGCCTGGAAGTCAACTCGATCACCTCGAAGCACGACCCAGACTCTCTTGCATTGGCCAACAATGGCTGGGTGTGGGCTGCTGATGTGATGAAGGACAACGCTGGTCCTCGATCCAAGGTGTATCTTCGCCGTGAGCTGATAGTCTGGGGTGACTGCGTCAAGCTGCGCTATGGCTCTGGGCCGCAAGACTCGCCTTACCTCTGGGAGCACATGACCGGCTACACCCAGCTGATGGCCAAGCACTTCCACGCTTTCCGCATTGACAATTGTCATTCAACTCCTCTTCATGTCGCCTCGCACATGCTGGACTCCGCTCGGTGCGTCAGACCTGACCTCATGGTCGCTGCTGAGCTCTTCTCTGGCGATGAGAAGATGGACTACCTCTTCTGTCAGAAGCTGGGCATCTCCTGCCTGATCCGAGAGGCCATGCAGGTATGGTCGCCCGCAGAGCTTAGCAAGCTGGTGCACATAAATGCTGGTCGACCTGTCGGTAGCTTTGCCGTCGATGATGTGTCTGGCATTGACAAGCCTGCCGCCAATGGCTTACTCACCAATGGCGCACACACGAACGGCACCACGCCACAAGGTCGTGAGATTGTCCACAAGATCGTTCCATCGAAGATCCACGCCCTTCTAATGGACTGCACTCACGACAACGAGACACCTGTGCAGCGCCGCGATGGTCGCGATACCATATCAAGCTCAGCACTAGTCGCAATGTGTGCGTCAGCTTCCGGCTCTAATTTCGGCATGGACGAGCTGTACCCAGAGCTCATCGAGCTTGTACACGAGACCAGGCCTTACTCAAGCCCTTACAGTAATCTCAAGCTTGGCGAGAGCCTCAAGATTGGAGCATTTGAGGGCGCGGGAGCCATCAAGAAGCTCATGAATCAACTCCACCAGATCATGGGTATGGACGGGTACAGCGAGTCTCACGTCCACCATGACGGCGAGTACATTACAGTTCACAGGATTCATCCAAAGTCCCGCAAGGGCTACTACCTCATCGCCCACACTGCGTTTCCCGGATCGAACAGTGGCAGCGGTAGCTTCCAGCCAGATGCGTTGACCGGGACAAAGGCTAAGCTACTTGGTGCCTGGAGCCTGGAGTGCGACCAGAGCTATGATGCCAAGCAGACTGCCATTCATGCAAAGGTTCTGCAGGGTGTACCTTCTCATACGAAGGACATCCGAGGTGTCACAGTCGAAGCCAAGGGAGATGATACTGTCATTCGCCTGCCGGGCTCCTTCGGTGCTGGCTCGATTGCAGTCTTCGAGACCTGGATTCCTGCTGCTGAGCATAGTGAGGGCTTGGACAAGTATGTCACCTCTGGCGCGAAGGATGCTTTCAAGAATGTTGGGCTTATCGATCTCAACGTGATCATGTACCGTGCCGATTCGGAGGAGCGAGCTGCTTCTCATGGTCAAGATGGCGTGTATTCCGTTCCGGGCATAGGAGCTCTGGTGTACTGCGGTCTGCAGGGTTGGTGGTCTATCTTGCGCGACGTCGTAGCAAGCAATGATCTCGGACATCCCATCTGCGAGCACCTACGTTCAGGTCAATGGGCGCTGGATTACATCGTCGGCCGCCTGGACAAGCTTGCGGGCCAATCCGAGTACGCCAATCTCACTGGACCTGCAGAGTGGCTGCGCACTCGCTTTGATGCCATTCGCAAGCTGCCATCTTTTCTCTTGCCTCGCTACTTTGCCCTCGTCATCCAGACAGCATACAGAGCCGGCTTCGAACGCGGTATTGAGCTCATGAACGACAATGTCAAGAACGGCCAGCGCTTTCTCAAATCATTGGCAATGGTAAGCTACCAGCTCCAGGGCTATATGCCAAATGCATCGCTCTGGCCTAACAAGCTTGTGCCGTCCCTGGCTGCTGGCCTGCCCCACTTCGCCCAAGACTGGGCTCGCTGCTGGGGCCGCGATATCATGATCGCCATGCGCGGCCTCCTACTGTGCACTGGCCGCTATGAAGAAGCGAAGGAGCACATTCTTTGCTTTGCATCAGTGGTCAAGCACGGCATGATTCCCAACCTTCTCGGCTCTGCCAAGCTACCGCGCTACAATAGCCGAGACTCGGTGTGGTTCTTCCTCCAGAACATTCAGGACTACTGCAATCTTGTGCCTGACGGACATGCAATCCTGGAGGAGAAGGTCGAGCGTCGTTTTCTGCCATACGACGACACTTGGTTTGCGTGGGACGACAAGCGCGCTTACTCACAAGAAAGCACAATCGCCGAGGTCGTCCACGAGTGCCTGCAGCGTCATGCTGGTGGGATGCACTTCCGCGAGTACAACGCCGGACCCGGCATCGACAGTCAGATGAAGGATGAGGGCTTCAACATTGACATTGATGTCGATTGGAAGACTGGCATCATCTTCGGTGGTAATGAGTCCAACTGTGGCACTTGGATGGACAAGATGGGCGAGTCGACTAAAGCTGGCAGCAAAGGCCATCCTGGTACCAGCCGTGATGGTGCACCGGTCGAGATCACCGGTCTACTGTACAGCACGCTCAAGTGGGTCTCTGGTCTCAACGCAGATGGTATCTTTGCCCACGAAGGTGTGACCAACAGCGAAGGTCACAAGGTCAGTTACACAAACTGGGCCGCAAAGCTCAAGTCATCCTTCGAACACTGCTACTACATCCCGAATGACCGCAGCGAATGGTCCAAGTACGATATCAACCCCAAGATCGTCAACCGCACCGGCATCTACAAAGACGTCTATCGCGGCAAGAAGGAGTACCGCGACTACCAACTCCGACCGAACTTCCCCATCGCCATGACGGTCGCTCCTGATCTCTTCACCCTCTCGTACGCTCTCGGAGCACTCGAAGTAGCGGACCACGCTCTTCGTGGACCGACCGGGATGGCTACCCTCGACCCGGCCGATCTCGAATATCATCCGTACTACATCAACAGCGAGGACAGCGACAACTACCAAACTGCCAAGGGCCGGAACTACCATCAGGGACCCGAATGGCTCTGGCCAACAGGTTTCTTCTTGCGGGCGCTTTGTAAGTTCCTGTTCATGAAGTGCACGACGCATGAGGAGAGAGTAGAGGCTTTCCAGCAGGTCACTGCAAGGTTGCATGGCTGCATGGCTGCCATCAAGCAGAATCCTTGGGCGGGCCTGACTGAGTTGACGCAGAAGAATGGGGAGTTTTGTGGCGATTCGGTGAGTAATGAGCTTGCCTCAATTCCCGTTCTTTTCTCACATACTGACATCGATGCAGTGCCCTACCCAAGCTTGGTCTGCAGGGTGCCTAATAGATCTCTACGACGACGCAAGCAAGTACAGCGCCGAGGTCCTCTGATGTTGCGACAAGGGACCTGGCGGATCTCATGAGATACGACCTTGACGAGCACAATGTGCAATTCCTATACACTATTGGCATAGACTGATAACTGCGAGGAAGTGGATATACCTAAGCATTGTACATAGCACCTGAGCAAAGTGTACATCCTCACAATCGCTCATCGGCAAATGTAAGTCCGGCCATCAGCCGCAACTCTCAATCCTCTCCCGTCCCCACGATCCCCGCACCACATGGTGTGTCTTGGCAATTTCCATCGGCCTCTTAGG
>JAVRRP010001168.1:0-10978 GCA_036872775.1 Oleoguttula sp. CCFEE 5521 | reverse complement strand
CCAGTGAGCCAACAACAATGTCACTGACAAAATCTGTACTGACACTGTATCCTCAGCCACCACGACCACGCTGGCGGCAATGTCGAGATCGTACGTCCCGCTATCTTCCGTTTCAACACGCTCCTCTGATCTCGATCTACGTAGCTCAAGTCATACCCTCTTCCCATCATAGGGGGCAAAGACTGCACTAAAGTCACCAAGACCCCGGCACACGGCGAGACCTTCACAATCGGTGAGGGCATCAAGGTCAAGGCTTTACACACACCTTGCCACACGCAGGACAGCATATGCTTCTTGTTCGAGGATGGCAATGACAAAGCCGTTTTCACCGGCGATACGCTGTTCATTGGAGGTAGATCAATTTGTACATCTCGATGTAAGACGATCGTACTGATTTCGACGTAGGCTGTGGTCGGTTCTTCGAAGGCAAAGCCGAAGAGATGGACACTGCGCTGAACAAGACATTGGGTGCATTGCCCGATGACACGAAAGTCTACGTATAGCACAGCTGTATCGTATGACTGCATGCAGACGACTGACACGCTCAGTAGCCCGGACATGAATACACGAAGGGCAACGTCAAATTCGGCGTCAAGGTCGATCAGTCAGAAGCCATCAAGAAACTTGAGGCGTTTGCGGATGCGAACAAGCAAACACAAGGGAAGTTCACGATTGGTGACGAGAAGGTAAGATGGATGATCGTCTGATGTGGCGGGCCTTGTTGGCGATTCGCTTCAGAAGCACAATGTCTTCATGCGACTAGATGTAAGTGAACGATTCCGAGGTATGGAGATCATGTGGATTGCACCACTGACTATCAGTAGGACCCAGCAGTACAAGAGTTCACCGGCAAGACTGGACGAGTCGATGTGATGGCTGCGCTAAGGGAAGCGAAGAACTCCATGTAGGGGTTTTAGAAGTGACTGTACATATGAACATCATGCGGTGTCTCAATCGGACTCATTTCATCGCCATGCATCTGTTCCGGTGTTGCTGAGCCTCGATTGAGGATATTTAGGTGTTGTACACATGCGCTTCACTTCAGGTTGTGAGTCTATCATTGATGACTGTGATGTCGATCGATGACTGTCACGTTGCGGGGCCCCCACTGTGGCTTGCTCATATATTTCCATGACCCAAACATTCGTTGGCCACCTACTTTTCCTCCTCACACACATCCACAATGATACTACGAATATCGCGGCATCACTAACCTCTCTTATCACTTCGGACTCTCGCTACTGAACATGTCAACCCGCCAGGAGCGGTACAAGCAAGGCCAGCTCTCCGCCCAGGAGCGGCGGGCAGGCGAATCCGCCCTGAGTGACTTCGCAGACTACGTGCAGCAACAGCAGGCATTACGGAAACCCGGTATCGCCACCTCGAATGGCTCGAACGGCGCAAACGGTGCTGCTCCAGCGCCAAAGCACGAGCACGCCGAACTGGACATCCTCGATACCCTCGACCTGGGCGACGACAAGCCCAAAGTCCGGATACGGCATCTCCTGCTCGACGATGACACCGAGACGAAAGACGAGAGCATAGCGCAACTCCGATCGCTCATCGAGGCGCGATTGGACGAGGGCCACGGCGAGTGTCTCTTCGACGTCGGCCTCGAGGATAGCGGCGACTCTCAGAACCTGAGCGAGACCGAATGGGACGCGGCGCTCGCACGGATACGAACGTTACTCGATTTGCTGAAAGCCGACTGGAAGATCCTCATGACGAAGAATGTACCGGGAAGCACGGTAGACGTCGGCAACGAGACGAAGCGCGAGAAAGGCTGCGTGGGCAAGGTGATGATACGGCGGCGGCCGAGGGATCTGGATGATACTATTGAGACACGCATTGCGGTGGTGGGGAATGTGGATGCGGGGAAGAGTACGTTGCTTGGGGTGCTTGTTAAGGGCGGGCTGGATGATGGGCGAGGGAAGGCGAGAGTGAATTTATTTCGGCATAAGCATGAGGTTGAGAGTGGGCGGACGAGTTCGGTGGGAATGGAGATCATGGGCTTTGATACTAAGGGGGAGGTTGTTGTGTCTGGTGTGCCGGGGAGGAAGCTGAGTTGGGAGGAGATTGGTGGGTTGTCTTGACGTGTGATAGAGATCATGGATGAGTACTGACAGCATACAGGCAAGCGAAGCGCCAAAGTCATCAGCTTCACCGACCTCGCAGGCCACGAGCGATATCTGCGGACCACAGTCTTTGGCCTCCTCAGCTCCGAGCCAAACTACTGCCTACTGATGGTCGCAGCCAATAACGGTCTCATCGGCATGTCCAAGGAGCATCTCGGGATCGCCCTCGCGCTGAATGTCCCAGTGATGGTCTGCATAACCAAAATCGACATCTGTCCTCCGCAGATCCTTGCCCAGACCGTCACCCAACTCACCAAAATCCTCAAATCGCCAGGTGCCCGCAAGATTCCCATCTTCATCAAGTCCCGCGAGGACTGCATCAACACGGCCACGCAATTCGTCAGTCAGCGTATCTGCCCGATCTTCCAAGTTTCGAACGTCACCGGCGAGTCCCTAGACCTCGTCCGTGAGTTCCTCAACATCTTGCCACACCACGGCAAATACGACGTTGACGCTCCTTTCGAGTTCCACGTGAACGACACATTCTCCGTCCCCTTCGTCGGCACAGTCGTCAGCGGCGTCGTCAAATCCGGCGTCGTGCACGCAGGCGACACAGTACTGGTTGGTCCGGACTCTCTAGGTCAATTCACGACGACCACAGTCCGTTCGATCGAGCGGAAACGCATCTCCGTCCCCGCCTGCAGCGCCGGCCAATCTGCTAGCTTCGCTCTGCGCCGAGTCCGCCGGAAAGACGTCCGCAAAGGCATGGTCATGCTACTAGCGAAATCTGACTCGAATCCGAACATCCTCATCCCGCAGCCGAAAGTCTACCGCGAGTTCGTCGCTGAAGTCTTGATCCTCAGCCACGCCACGACCATCCGGACGAAATACCAAGCCATGCTTCATGTCGGGCCCGTGAGCCAGACGTGCGCGATTATTGACATCGATCGAGCGTATATCCGGACTGGGGATCGTGCTACCGTTGCCTTCCGGTTCGTCCAGAGGCCAGAGTATTTGGCGGTTGGGGATCGGATCTTGTTTCGTGAGGGACGGACGAAGGGGCTGGGAATTGTAAAGGAGGTGGGGTATGATGCTAGCAAGCCGCTGAATCCTGAAGCCGCGAAGGAGATGGCGGCGTTGGAGGCGGGCGTTGCGGTTGAAGCGCAGGCTGCGCCGGTGGCTGTTTGACCAGGCAACGTGGGCGTTGATGGCAGGCTATCGCTATTGAGCTGTGGGCATGGGTCATGAGGCATGATTATGACGCTGGGATGCGGCAATAGGCAGGCATAGCCAGGGTGTTTGCACAGTCTTGTACGAAATACATAGGAATACGCATCATCACCTGTACGCCGTCTTGAATAACAAAATCGCCAGTGACTCTAGGGCATAGTCCCGTCCAGTCATCAAAGCCACTCCGAAACTACAGCGGGTGATGACTTTTGTTGCGCATCTCATGTGTTGGCACTGCGATATTGCTCGCTCATGTCATGCCTCGGACTTCACTGAGTCATCAGAATTTCTTGTGGAACAATCGCAGTTGACTGCAACAGCATTCAATATCGCTAATAGATTAGACACAACAACCCTCAAAATCAGATCGCCATACTAAGTGCAAGAATCGCCATACACTCAATCAAGGTCAGCTTAGGGTTTAAGAACTTCGAAGCGCACACGAGTACTACAGCTTTCGCTCATCACGCTCGAGAACACCACTATGAACGGCTCCAAGTGAGAATGACTCTCCGTGCGAGGTCAGCGTTCGGAGACGCTAGTGATACGAAGTCGCGAAGAAGTAGTCGAGGGAGCGATCGATCGACCTGCAGCTCCTTGACATAGAATACTGGGAAAGCTTCAAAGTCAGAGGATATCATGGCGGACACCCCCAATGGAGCAAATGGCAAGGCGCCGGAGAAGAAGGCTGAGTCGGCGCCTGCAAAGAATGTAGGGGAAGATGGATTGACGCCGGCAGAGAAGAAGAAGAGGGCGAAGGAGGAGAAGCAGGCGAGGAGAGCGGCGGAGAAGGCTGGAGCTGGGCCTTCCGCTTCACCCGTCACGAATGGCGTGACAGCAAGCGATGGAGCAGTACAGCCTGTGGGGGAGTCTCCATCACAAGGATCACAACAACAGCAGCCCGCACAAGTACCCAGAGGCCAGCCGCAAAGGCCAGCCGAGCCAGCAACAGCACCCACATCCACACAGCATCGGCGAAACCCTTCGGCAGCCACACAACCTCCACCGCCCCGCCGACGAAACTCACAGTCCATCGTCCCGCCAGCTTCAAAAGCGACCCCGAAACCAGCTAAACCAAAAGAGTCCAAAGACGTCCCTCTATTCTCCCACCTCTACGCGGCCCACCCCCGCCCAACGCTCCTCACGACCCCGAAAGACATTCATCCCGCAATCCAAGCCCTGGGATTTCAATACTCTACCTACGCCATCTGCGGCTCTGCAGCACGCACAGCAGCTATGCTCTTAGCCTTCAAAGCCGCCATCGCAGACTACACTACGCCTACAGGAACGAGTCTGGCGCGGCACATGACGACGCATTTCCTCAGTCCGCAGATCGAGTTCTTGAAGGCTTGTAGGCCTATTAGCGAGGGTATGGGGAATGGGATTCGGTTTCTGAAGAAGGCTGCTGTGGAGATTGATCCGGCGGTTGAGGAGGGCGAGGCGAAAGCTTACTTGCAAGACAGTATTGATATGTTCTTACGAGAACGCATCGTAGTGACGGACCGCGCTATTGCGACTGCGGCTGAGAAGCAGATCAAGCAGGGCGCTGTGGTGCTGACTTACGCCAAGTCCTCGCTAGTCGAGAAGACTCTAGTTGAAGCTCACGAAGCTGGCACGCAATTCCGTGTCATCTGCGTGGACTCGCGACCGCTCTACGAAGGCAAGAACCTGGCTCGCACGCTCGGACGAAGGGGGATTGAAGTGGAGTATACGCCTCTCTCGGGTATCGCACACGCCATGAAAGACGCTACGCTGGTCCTGCTAGGCGCACGATCAATGCTCAGCAACGGCCGGCTCGTCTCACGAGTCGGCACAGCGAGCGTCGCACTCCACGCTTCACACTGTGACGTCCCGGTGATAGTCCTCTGCGAGAGCGTCAAGTTCACCGGCAAAGTCGCGCTCGACTCGGTGGTGCTGAATGAGATTGCGCCGCCGGAGGAGCTCTTACTTCCCGACACTTCACCCACGACTACTGACGGCGACGAAGAAGGGGCAAAGGTCAAGACACTGGCAGATTGGAGGGATATCGCAGGACTGCAGATCCTGAATCTGATGTACGATGTTACGCCCGCGGAGTATATCCGCATGGTTATTTGCGAGTATGGCAGTTTGCCGCCGAGCTCGGTACCGGTCGTGCATCGGCTGGCTAATGAGGGCGTATGATGGAACGGCAGCAGCACTACAAAGATCGAGCAAATGAAGCATGTATACCCACCTACTGGTCTCCAAGCATTTGCATGCCGTCCCGTCTACCAACGCCATCGCAAATCAGATCGGCCGTAAAGTCATCGCCACCCCACACCTCTCCTTTCCCTTCCATCTTCTCCTACACACCCCTCTGCCGGCTCACGCTCCTCCGATACTCGTCATGGTGATGATGGTGTCGATGCCGACTCCCACTCCTCCTACTCCCCTCCCAACTGCCACTTCCTCTAACTTCCTTCTCGGCGCTTCGCCGCCTCTCTCGTCTACGTTCTCGGTGCGATGGGATCGCGAGGATGACTATCCACGCATGGACGACTCCTGGGACCCAGGCGAGGGCTGTGAGGACGATGTTTAGGAGGAAGTTCAGGCTGCAGCCTGTGCGGAGGAGGACGGCGAGGGGAGGGAGGAAGATGGCGAGGATGCCTTCGGCGAGAGAGACCTGTGGAGGAATGGGTTAGGGGGTGGGGATGAGAGGGGAGAGGATGGGAGAGTGACGCACGAGGACCATGGTGTGGATTGCGGGATATCGCAAGCCTTTGATTTCGCGTGACTTCCAAATTCAGTCTGGTATGAAGAAAGAGCTTCGGTTTTTCTGGCAATGAAGTCGTTCTGGACTCTTTCTGTGCTGTAGGTCTTCGTGCTGTTGTCTTGATGTGAGAAAGAGAGGGGAGTGAAGCACAGAGGATATGCAATGAAATGAATGATTATAAAACTTTGCGTTGGCTTCACTGCTGTGTCCCTCACATCACGACATCCTCACTGCATCGCCGTCGCCCCGAGGGCCGCCGCGGAGGGCAGCGAGGCCCTGCCCGTGAGCTCGGATTGTCACGGAAGGGAGGCCTCGTGGAACGTCGAACTTGCCTCTCTTGACTCATCTTACTGTCGTGTACTGTAATACATACGCCCCGTACAATGCGACTGTTCACTCACGTGGAGATGAGACGTCAGTATTTGGCACCTCAGCAGAGACATGAAGTACAGAGTCGAGATGGAGTGAAGAGGCCGATGTGAGCGAGACCACGGAGTGATGCAACTTCGCCAAGCCTTGGTGACTTCACTTGTAATTCACCTCACTCCACGTGCAGGTCACCAACCTGAAGGAAGATGTCGTCGAATACGATATACGCTCTCAGTGAAGGCCGGCTTGCTTGGGGGTTCGCTGCATTCGCACCAGTGTCACATGCATCGAATTCGTGCTCAGCCCGCCACTTATGTATGTCTATCTGCAGCTAAGATCTACCGCGCTGCACGTTGCCCCGCTTAAGTGCCGGCAAGACGTTTCTAACAAGGCTGACTGCTGAATATGTTCGTATGTTATGGTCTAGTACGCCGAAGGTCGTAGCGTACAGTAGCGTTATCGGATGTGTTCATAGCCATGACAACCCACCAGCCTACCTTCATGCTTCTGCCGGATACAAGCTTCCTCCCCGGCAAAGGCATCCAACTTGGCACACTCCTGCCTATCGAAACAGCTTCGAAGTATCCCGATGCTCGTCGTCCACTGAACTCTACTTCCCGCATCGCCGTCGACGAGTCATTGATCACCGGTCAATCCCATCAGCAATGGTTTCTCGATACTACACAGCAAGCCTCTGGCAAGGTCGGCCTTTCAGCCGAGCTGTCCATAATCCCAATTCTCAGCGGTGGCCTGTCTGGTAGCCGTGCAGTGGAAGATTCGGTTAAGATCACCGCCGAGAACGTGACCGTCGAATGGTTTGCGCCGGACAAGACCTACATCTCCCAAGCCACTTCCAATCCGATGCTGCGCAAGTATGCTGGCACACTGCGCAGGAAACCTATCTACATGGTGACTGGACTCATGACCGCGTCCACAGCTACTATCGAGTATGTTAAAGATCGCAGTGGAAGTGCGAGCGCAAAGCTTGCCGTTGATGGGACCGCTTTCGGCGCGCCAGGTAAGGTCGGTCCAGAAGTTGAGGGTTCGCGGTCGTATGAGAGAAGGCAGGGCTCAAGTCCTGTTGAGCCGTTTCTCCTCGCGTATCAGCTCTTGCGGATTCGGCTGAAGAGGCAAGCGGGACAGTTCGAGACGCGCATGGAGACTAAGTGGGCGCTGGCAGGGGACGACGATGGGAAGATCGGGTTCGCTGATGGGGCGGATCTGAGGGAGTGGGCGATTGTGCCCGTTCTTCAGGCGGAAGACTTCGAGAATAGCGACTAGTTGCAAGGCTACGATCTTCATTCCAGCTCGTGCAGTACCCTCTTGATTGTCCACACCAAATCCTGAGGAGCAGCTGCCACGAACAGCTTCTCAGGCACGATGTAGTGATACAGTCCGCGAGGCTCCTGCATGAGCATGAAGACGCGCATCATGTAGCCGACCGAATGTAGTCGCGCTATCTTCTGCAGGTATGATTGTCGTTCGCTTTCTTGCGATGTACGTTGACCGTGTCGTTGGGCTTGTTCGACTCGCCAGTGCACACATGCTTCCTGCCAGTTCTGCATGAGAGAAATGACAAGCGCAGCAATGCCAGCTGCGATGGGGGTGGCGAATGATGTACCGGTTTGTCTCACCAGCTGCGTGCTGCCATCAGCGTTCGGTAGCCATTCTGACTGCACATCGACGCCAAGTATAGCGAAGTTCGACTCCCCTGCAAGAGCGCTCGGGTTGCGATCGTATGGGTTTCCGAGGGCATCGGTAGCGTGCACGCAGAAGACGTCGTGCCGCTTTGCCGGCCAGCTGCGGCCCTGATTGCCGCCGAAGTTCGATGCCGAAGCGAAGATGAGGACCTTTTTGGCTTGAGCTTTCTCAATTGCCCGCTCGATCCTCGGCACTACATGGGACGTGCCAAGCGATAGCGAGATAACCGAGACTCCCCACGTCTCGATAGCGTACTCGATGGCCTGTGGTGGGGTCAATCTGGTTGCTAGTTTATACACTGCATAACGACTCGTGGAAACCTACCTTGGCAATGGCTTCCACCGTTTCAGGCGGCATGGAGCCCAATTGATCACGCCGTCGTACAACTCTCGCTACGAAGATCTGAGACTCGGCCTCGGCGGTGATATCAAGTACTGTCGAAGCGATATGTGTGCCATGACCGTCGTCGTCCTCGTCCGCTTGGAAGACATGGCCGTCCGCATTTTCAGAGCCTGCAGCTGCTGCGGAAACCCAGCTGCGACACTCTGCGATCCGCTCGTAGTGTAACGCATGTGAGTCCGCCGAGAGCTTTAGTCCTGTGTCAATAATGGCAATCCTGACCGGGTACGTTGTTTCGGAGCGATGCAGGAAGTATGGCTGGATGTGATGCTGGACCGCTGCGAGCCATTGGTCGCTCGGATGCTGCGTCATGTTCGTGGTACTGCAATGGTGGTTTCGTCTGCATCTATCTAGACGCACTTTGTCCGTATCAGACACCTGATCTGCATCGTGCTTCTCGCCGTTCGCTTGGTCTGCAGGGGAGCCAAACAGCGCATCGAATGTCACGCCAAATCCGACTTCAAGTGCGCTCTGCAAAGGTAGCACTACTTTCTGCAGGAAGACCTCTCTAGCTTTGTCGCTCAAAGCGTCCGTGTCACCGTCTACCTTCAGTTCCTGAGCGTCAAGACATGCGTCAACCGCACCGATTAACGCTTTCGCGAACGGCTCTTCCTTGGCAAGCTTGATTTGTTCTTCATACGTATCCCAGGACACCTTCTTACCACATATTAGTGCTAGCAACGTAGTGCCGAGTATCGGCAGGCTTGGTGATGATCTGTTGATAAACGAAGCAAGAGCTCTCTGCTGGGTGTTACTCGTGCGGGGCGTAAGACTGAAGAGGAGCTGTAAGGTCGCCTCTGATGTGGTCTTGGGATCAACATAATGCCACAGCTCATTCGAAGTCTGCTGTCGCGGCCACAGCGCGCTGCCACTCAAATGTAGGTAGGCGTATGCCAAGGTGAGTGCAAGAGATAGTCTTTGCCGTAGCTTCAGGTCCAAAATCGTCTCGGGGAGTCTGTCTGTGGTCCAGTGCGAGAAGAGCGCCGGACTGCTTCCAAATGATGTCTCGGTTCTGTTAAGTTCTTTGGCAGACTTCACCGTCAGTCCGCCCGATGCGATCTCTACGATGGACTCTGAGGAATCGACCTGTAGCAGTTCGCACACTTTGACTGGCGAGGTTGCTTGCTCTTTGTCCAGCTCGTCGTCAAATATGACTTTGCGCTTCCGTGACGTGGAGGTTCCATGATTGGCATCCCCACAACACTTCAGCTTGAGCGATCTCCAGTACACGGCATGCCCGTGCGAGATGGAAGACACGGCAAGGCATGTTACATCAGCGCCTCGCGCATCTGATGCTCGACCTAGCGAGATCTTGGTATCGTAATGATCGCAGATCTTACACTTACACACGCTGATCCAGTGCTTGAGAAGGGCCTCATGGGCGGCACTCATGGCGTCGAAGATCGGTTTCGTTTCATTCCATTCTGTAGTTGGCACCATCTCGATGGGCGCTGCAATGGCTGCGGCATATTTGCCCAGACATCTCAGTAGACGCTTTTGCAGCTTCCATGATGGCTGGTCGACTTTCAGTCTCGCCAGTAGCCAGGTACGTCTTCGTGAATCCGTCACATTGACTTCTCTGCTGAACAGCCCAAGAAGCAGGACATGGGGCTCGCCGCCCTCGTCGTAGGTGCTCTCGTCCACTTTGATGCCATCAACACTCAAGTCCACCCAGTCCTCTTCGAGTGTGTCCAGGAAAGCATCGCCGCTATCGAGTTGTTGGCTATTGAAAGCCTTATCCTCTGCGGCACCTTTGGCTTTCACTATGATATCGAGCTCGGCACGGAGCTTTGCGTTGAAGCCGTGGTTTCTCGATGGGACATCGTCTTTGTGCGATGCGGACTTGTCTGTGCTCACTCTACAGTATTCTGCAGCTTCCCGCAAGAGTCGGCAAGCGGTGTCAAGTGTGTCAGACTTCACCCAGTCGGGAACGTGGTCCGAACGGAATGTGACATCGCCATCGCCATTGTCAGCCTCTGCTTCGAGCTTCCTTTTGTTCATCTCACGGCATGCTGCAACACATTGAATGTCTCACGGGTAATTGAGCATCAGACTTGGGTCCGCGGATCCTTGCTAGATCGCCACTCGCGTCCTGCATCTCCTCGAAGCGCGTGCATTTCAGCCGCACCCTCACGTGACGTCGGTGGCTGAGTTGACCAACGAGATCGTGAACTACCCATATCATCCATCGCGCAAATCATAGATTGTGATCTGATACGGCACACTCGAAACCATTGAGACCATTTCGCAGCCATCATGCATGAGTCGGACCAAGTGAGATTTTCGACATGCGCGTCAGATCGCTGTAGCCCTCTTACCATCCAGGAAAGACGTTGGAGGTGAAAGCAGACCAGGGGTTTATAACGCGGCTAGCAACTGATTGCAGACGTCTTTTAAGATATTCACGAGATGGACCCAACTCGGAGCTGGTTGAATGGGCCGAGATCGAAGCCGCACGGGTGGATGTGTG
>JAVRRP010001167.1:0-10978 GCA_036872775.1 Oleoguttula sp. CCFEE 5521 | reverse complement strand
GTCTCTGAGCTCGTCTGCCTCGTCAACGGAGGCGGCGACTGCGCGTGCGAGTTCTCCGACTCTCGACTACCCATCCTATGTAACATCTTCGGGCTAATGGAACCCTCCCCTGGACTCGCAGAGTGTGCTCGATCATTGCTCCCAGTCCTGCGAGGTGGACTCGTCCGCTTACTGTCGAAGTAGTTGCCATGTCTTCGGTTGTTTGGTACGTCGTAGGCTTCGGAGGGTCCGCTGATGAAGCTCAGCGGGCGAGGATCGTTGGGCGGCATGTGGTCTTCGGTCGGCGAGCCGTAGTAGCTCCCTATTGCTTCGGTCACGTGGTGGTCGTCGTCGCTGATAGAGATCTGGGGTACATGGCCCCGACGGGCGTTGTAGAGGCGCTCGAGCTCTTGCTGCCGTGCGGAGGGCTTGTGAGGAGAAAGTACAGCGGTCAGCGGATTGATCAGGTGGTGTTCGAGCTTGATTGATAGATTGAATGAAGGGTAGTCGCAATGGCAATGCTGCACTCTCATGTAGCACGTGCCTCGAGCGATGTCGTTGCAGTGTGGTGTATGCAGCCCTTCATGCAAGGCCGGACAACGGCTACGGGGCAGGGGGGTGGTTGTCGAAGCAAGACACTGATATCATACCTGCATCGTCGTCACTTCGCCTCCTCCACACCCATAGGGCGCTCCACCCCTACCCCGTACTGCAACACAAACTCGCCGCTAGTATATTGGCTCCTGAGCACCGTCTGCGATCGACTTGGTATTCCACTCGTCCTGCGCCAATCTAGCGCCGAAGGTTCATGGGCCCGAATCGCACGTGTGGGTGTCGGCAGATCACCGCGTAGATCAGGATGGAAGGGGATGGATAAGAATGTATAAACATCAAAGTCGTCATGCCCTCATAGCCAAGCAGGTGCAAGCCCTATAGTATTGCGGTCATCTCCTGGGTTAATTGTTGCACGGCAATGCTGCCCTACGTCAAGCGAGCCAGCTCAGAGTTCACCCGCAAGGATCGGGACGGCAGGAGCGGTGCATCGACCATTGGACACGCGAGCGGTTTACTGTACATCTACTGTTGGCGCCAAGATGACGATCTCGATCGTGTGCTGGAATAGCACTGTAGCTATCCAATGACAAGATGGAGTCACGTCAGAATGCAAGAGTGCCACTAAACAATATCTGAAGTGAGAGCAACACTCTTCATTCGAACACAGCCAGTCTGCTGTGCGCATCAGTGTGGACGCAAGTCGTATCGAAGACCTCTCAAGCTCTCTCGCTGGCCGCAACACGCATTTGTATCATTGCGGTGTAGCATATATGCGCCTACTTGATGCCTCACTAACGTTCGAGTGGCCATAGCAATGACGAGTTTCAGTAATTGACACTGCAGTATCTCGTGCCTTTCTAGCCGTGATCTGTATCCTATTCCCATACGTGCCACCTCGTCCCATCAAGGAAACGGATTATAAGCCCCTTTCCCATAACACACCGCCTGCACATCATTCGCATCCACACTCTGCACCGCCTTGCCGTTCGCTCCAAACCTCAGCATAGTCCCGCCGTTAGGCGCCGAAGTATTAAACAGCGGCCATCCCTTCGCCTGCGCGCCGTTCCAAGGGTCCTTGACGAAAGCTAGCAAGTAGTCTTCCATCGTCGCTGAAGTCTCGGGTTCAAGTGCCTCGACGACGGGGCCGGTGCCGCTGTCGTAGGCGCCGAAGAGCATGACGAGATCGCTGGAGTGGAACTAGGATGGAATGTCAGTGAGAGCAGATGTGAGATGCGTAAGGCTGCACTTACAGCACCCATCCATGGGAAGGGATCCTGATTCGTCCAATTGCCGGCGTATTGGTAGCGGTAGGTGGGTAGACCAATGCTGTTCCTCAGGACGCTACTCTTGGCTGCGTTGCAGAGTGTGTTGATGGTGATAGCATTCGCCGCCGTCTGGTTCTGGCCTGCTTTGGGGTCCTTGGGGTAGGGTGCGAGACTGCCGCCTTCATTTGCTACTGTCGAGTAGATCATGGGTGCCTTGGAGACTCGACCAGTCAGATAGCGTTCGGTATAGTTGGAGAACACAATTCGTTGATCAGCGACCGTGGAGAAAGAGATGCGAGGCTGGTTTGGGTTGACCAGGACCAATGAGTCTTCATATTGCCCCATGGCGTTGATGATCTTGTTGTAGTCGACCTTCTGCATACACTTTAGTTCGTTGGCGGCATCTTGTGCGAAGTCACATCCGACTTTCTTCGCCACGAAAGTGAAGTTCGAGTGCGCGGCATCTGTTGGCGGGCCGGCACCGATGGTGCTTCCAGACTGCGCGAAGAACGAATGGGCGATCGGGTCGTTGTAGTAAGCATACTGATGAATGTCAACAGCCGAAGCGCCAGCAGATTGACCCCACACCATGATACGTCCAGCATCGCCACCGAACGACTCGATGTTGTCACGGACCCACTCGAGGGCGAGACGCATATCCAGTAGTCCCAGGTTCTGGTCGTAAAGTCCAGCTGCGTTGGGGAATCCCATGATGTTCATGCGGTAGTTGATGATGACTACGATGTGGCTTTGCGAGCGGGCGACCCAGCTATACGAAGGTCAGCGGATCAACTTTAGATACAGGAAGGCTGAGTTGCGGGTCCTATACCGAGGTGGGAGTTGTCCTGGCACTAGAATGCCGTTTGTCTGATAGCCGCCGCCAGTCCAGAACTGTGACTCTACATCAGCTTCGAACGATATCGGCTCGTCTCATTCTCTGCATTTCTCGAGCTGCTATCCAGTCGGCCACGGCAGCCTGCTTTTGCTATACCGTCAATGAGAGACAAGGAGCAAAACGTACCATAGCCACCGGAAGGTTAGACGCCGCTGTCGCATTCGCTGGTCTCCATATCGCCAACTTCAAGCAATCCTCATTGGTGAATACTGCAGATTCTCCTGCTGTGAGGTTGCTGTTGCCCCAATACTGTAGATACTGCGGTATGACCTGGTTCCACACTGCTGGCACCGCGCTAACGTACTGAGGGCAGGCTGGAGCATAATCCGTTGCGTCGAAATGGTCGCTCGACAGGGGAACAGCCTTCGGTGGCATGAACCTGTTCGCCCCAGCAGTGGACACGCCATAGGGGACGTTGAGAAACTCTTGAACGTTGGTGAAGTTGGCGTTGACACGACCAGTCATGTAGCCAGTCGGGGCTCGAACGGTGACCTTTTGCTGGGCAGTCGGTGCTGCACTGGCGAGAGCGCCGAGAAGGCAGAGACTGGAGAGTATGGAAGGCATGCCTTGAGAGATATGAAGAAGACCTTACCAGAATCTCTTTCTTCTGTCGCTTACAAGCCAGCTTTATATGACCATTGCTCCTCCTCTCACCTCACCCGGCATCGCAACATACCCCGCACGTAGAGTCGTAGACATGTCTCTCACCCAAGACCATCGTAGTGGAGCAGTACATCTTCTCCAATGACGCAGAGTTTGTTAGACAGCAAAGAAGTCATCCGGGTGAAAGAAATGACGATGGAAGCGCAAAACCCGGGGACGGTGACTTTTTGCCCCGCTTCGCCATGACTCGCAATGCTCACATTGGGGTCGTATTGGGGAAGTCGGGTTGTCAAGGTAGTACAAGCACGGTAGTACAGGCACGAGAGGCAAGTCGTAAGGTGGAGATCATGTCCGAAGATCGTCTGCAGTGCGGTCTTAGGCTAAATTGGCCTTTGATCAAGCCTTGGTTTGTCGAGTATGCAGATCAGCTGTGTTGCTTAGAGTAGCAAAGTAGGTATCAGTCAACAACAAGCGCCATGACAGTTTTACTTTGGTGTAACAGGCCAAATGGTGGCTCATTGAGGACATCGGGCCTACTGCGTTCATCCAAAAGGCGTAGCAGCAGCCATATTTGTTACCACGAGCGGAACGCAAGTCACAAGGTGCCGGATACAGCTCTCCCTCGCTGCCAATGCCGTATATGCGGGAAGTTGATGTAGTCGTGCGTACGCTCGGGGTTATGAGCCTCCGATGTCCATGATGCAGATGCCAGGCACCAGGCGTGAGCAGCGAGAGGCAGGATATGGCTACAACGTATAGCCTTGGCGTGACCGCCAATTCCTGCATGCCACAGCTGGTCCCTACGTAGCTATTGGGATTCGCCAAAGCTCGAGGCATGCGTATGCAGCAATGTAAGGCCTCGCAGCGACGACCATGGGAATTCGTAGGACCCGCTGAGATCAGTCGGGTAGTCGACGCACCCGAGAAAGGTGACTTAGGGTATCGAGAAACGCAGACCGGATCGAAAGTGCGGCTGCTGAGGTTCTTCCCGACCACCGCACTCCCTAGAGATCGGAAGGGCTCCAATGCTAAAATTGACCGCACTGCAAGGGTGGAATTCTGGCCGAAGTATTGACGAGGGACACCTTATGATGTGCGCAGGGTGATTGCCTGTCGACGAAGTGACTTTCACCTCTGATCACCATTCTCGCAGCAGGAGAAGCGTCGCGATGTCGTCGATCGTGGCATAGGGCCTCCAGACTCCTGGAAGAGAGGACATTCAAAGCCAGCCGGGAGGTCATGACACGCGCACTGGCGGTGATGCATGATCTGGAGACGAGAGCTTTTCCACGACAGAACGAATGCCTCCCTGGTGTGCTGCCAGCGTACTTCCTGACATATCCTGACTGCGTGTTGGACGAATACAGCATCTGCCAGTCATATCATCGTCTGGCCGCGGAAGATCAGTACTGACGAGGCCACCGAGCAGGTCACACTCTTGACGGAAGCCTATATCGGTCACGGAGGAAGCCTCCCACTATTTCATGCTTTGATCGACAGCATGGAGTGTGCCACATTTCTCTGCAAACGAACAGGGTCGCAACGAGGTGTTACCTCATTCCTGCTTTCATTACTGCTTTCCACGCCGACGGGAATGGTGGAGAGAGTGCAGACTGTCGGCACATGTTGAGGCGCAGCATCGGCTCGGCGCGTCAGTGGCGAACCTAAGGTCCCACCGGATGTCAGGGCCATGTTGACAGAAAGATCTATACGTAAGGATGAGTATAAACTGGAGAATCTTCATATTAAGTGTCATCCATTCCATTTCTTGAACATCAACTTCTCGCCTCCCGCCACTCACCGCAACCATGGCCACCACATCAGCCCAGAACACCCTCCCCACGAGGACCACCACCTCATCGACCGACCCAGACGATGCTATTCCCGACGAGGACAGCAGCGAGACTACAAAGCTCTTCAACGAGCGTCTCGCAGCATGGAAGCACGCCTGTGGCTACCTCGAAGACTATGTCACTTCCACCGAGAAGATGCAACACGCCCACGGCAAGGAGTACGAGAAAGTACTCAAGACTGTCAACCATCCCCTCAAGGAGGGCCATCATTTCGAGCAGAATCTCGGAGGTATCGCCGGCCTGTTCGACAACATTCGCACAAACACCCAAGGCATTTCGAACTCCCACTACGAGACTGCCAAGACGCTGAAGGGCTCTGTCCTTCCCATCTTCGAGCGTCTCCACTCCGAGCTCAAGAACAAGACCAAAGAGCTCTCCAAAGGCGCCGGCAAGGGCGGCAAGCTCGTCGACAAAGCCCGCAACACCTCTCAAAAACACATCGAGTACCTCGGCCAACACACCGCCGCCTTCGACTCCTCCGCCGGCTCCGTCAAAGCCAACGACGACCCCTACGTAATCCAACGCCAAGTCTACCACCGCCTCAACAAGCAGGTCCTCGAGGAGAACAGCAACCGCGACGACCTCCTCTCAGTCCAAAACTCCTTCGCCCAATTTGAAGCCCATGTCGTCTCGACCTTCCAGACCGGCCTAGCCCAATTCAACGCAGTCCTCCAAAACCAGACCGAGCAAGCCCGCAGCATGTACGGCGACATGCTCGGCACCGCCCAGCGCATCCAGCCAGACTTCGAATGGAACGGTTTCATCAAGCGCAACGGCTCCACCCTCATCGACCCCCGCGCCCCGAAACGCAGCGT
The DNA here is from genome assembly GCA_036872775.1 of Oleoguttula sp. CCFEE 5521. Lineage (NCBI taxonomy): Eukaryota > Fungi > Ascomycota > Dothideomycetes > Mycosphaerellales > Teratosphaeriaceae > Oleoguttula > Oleoguttula sp. CCFEE 5521. Next base: position 5,013 of record JAVRRP010001167.1, on the reverse strand, counting down.
CGAATCCCTCGGTTTCGCAAACCAAGACCACCGCTCCACCAAAGCTCTGATCGCCGGCTCGCTCGAGAAAAAGGGCAAGCTAAAGTCCTACACCACCGCATTCTACGCCGTAACCCCCGCAAAGTACCTGCACGAGTTCAAGACCGATGACGATTTCGCCAAGGATCCTTCACCGGAGAACTCGCTCTACCTGCCAGACTGCGTTATCGGCGCTGTTGATGGCACGAAGTTCAACGTGAGAGGCAAGGATGCAGGGAAGAGTGCGATTTTGAGCAAGATGGCTATGACACACGAGTACGCTTTCCGCGCGCACACGCCGCAAGACGCGGAGCGCTGGCACGCTGTCATTGCGTCTGTGGCGGGGATCTCGAACAATGAGCTCCCTGATGGGAGTGCGCCGAATAGTCCTGCTGGCGCGGAGAAGAGCGCGGCGTGGCATGGAGCGCCGGCTGCTGGGGCGGCGGGTACGACTGGAGCTTTTGCGTCGCCTACCCACGCTGGGACTACGGCTGGTGTTGGAGGGTATGGCGATCCTGCTGCGGCGCAGGCTCCTTTTGCAGGTAGTGGAGCGCCGCTGTCGACTGCGGAGAAGGAGGCGGCTGGGTATGGGAGCGAGAAGAGGTACTAGACCTGTGCGTTCAACCAGCAGCATGACTCTTCGATGGTAGATCTGCGTCTGCGCCTTGACGCGAGAGGAACACAGACTACACTTGCGATGCATGCTTAGCGATGACTTGATAGCATACAGTAATGTGTAATTCATATCCCCCAACTTGAAACTCCATATTGATCATTCGCCTATTCGTGCCTTTGGACGATGCCAAGTTGTGATAGACTTTATCTTGTGGGCACGTGATCGCTATCAATACTGCTATAGCGAATGCATGCTAGCAATTCAACAAGCCTGTCCATATCCATATCCCCTGATGAAGTACCCGAAGCGCCACGCAGCCTCCCCTAGGGCCTCCTCATCTCATCGTTGGACACCTCTCCCTCCTCGCTGATCCCCTCCCACACCTCCTCACCTTCGCCCTCCGTTTCGCCGCCAACCTCGAAATCATCTCCCTCATCCTCCACGGTGACGCCCCTTCCAACCCTCCCGGAAAGCTCAGCAAGGTCGATACCGAGGCTTTGGAGTGTCTCCTCGACCTCTCGTGTCAAATCATGGTCCTCGGCCGTTGCGAATTGACCCTTGAACCCTTCGACCACATCGTACAGCCTGTAGATCACCTCACCCTTCTTCACGATCTGATCCTGCAGCTTCGAGACACCGGACTCGAGAGCGAGACGTCTGCGTCTCCCAAGTGCGGGATCGTGGGCGCGAAGCTCGGCCTGCTTAGCCTCGAGAGTAAGGTGGAGGTGTGCTAACTCATCTCCTAGAGTCTTCAGAACGTGCGAGAGACTTGTGGCAGGCTCCCAAGCAGGGCGAAGGGTGGCGTCTTCCAGGAGGCCCTCGCGGAGGGAAACAGGGTTTGGACCAGCGATTTGAGGAGCGGAGCCGGGGCAGAGCGTGCAGTTCTCAGGAGCGTGCGCCGGAATGGTGGTGTGCGGTGGTGCAGCCAGCTGTGCCTCGCGGAATGTGAGATCTGGGACCAGGAATGCGGAGGTCTGATCGTTGAGAGGGATGCGAGGGCGCGGGAGCGGTGTGGAGCTGATAAGAGAGGTGTCTACATCGGCACCAGTCTTCGTAGGGGGATCGATGGTGTCGTCGGAAGCGTGAGGTGATTGCACGCGGACATTCTTGGCTTGCTTGGTGGTGTTGTCGTTCTCGACTTGGCCGTTCGTGCGACTCGTAAGGTCTGCAGCGATGTCGCGCATAGAGGACTTGCGACGGGCTCCAAGAGTCGTGGTCGCTTCGTTGACAGTCTCGGCTGGCAGTGAGGCGTGGCGCTTGATGCCATTGGGTCGCCGCTGCTGCTCAAGCATCTGCCTAAGATCCTTCGTAGGCATAGCACCCATGCTGAGATTGGTGGTGTCGCGCGTGGTGGTACGAGCAGTCTTGTTCTTGGTGTTGGTAGCATCCGCAGCGCCTCTGCCAGTCCGCTCCGTGACATGACCATCAGTCTCGAAGTCAGCATCACTCAGGTTTGCCGCAATAGGTGCCGAAACCGAACGGTGCCCGCTGATCAGCGCGGAAGCGCGACGGTCTGTCCTTTGTGACAGCTTTTGCTGAGGTGCTGCAACGGGCTGCACGGCATCAACTTTTCTAGAGCGCTGCTCGCGAGCTGCTTGGGAGACTATCGTCGAGGCACCTTGCACACGCTGAAGCTCGCGCTGCACCACCTTGGCGATATTTTTGCGGGCCGTCTGATCAAGCTGGCCGAAAGTGACATCCTGAGACTGACTCCCAGTAGGCTGTTCAGTGCTATCGGCTGCGTGCATGGCGTGCGGCTGATGTGACTGACGAGCGCTAGCACGCTGCGGCTTCTCAACGGTCTGGTCGACAGTCTCCTCCGCCTGGAGCTGCACAGAAGCAGACTTCCTCTTAGCACCGCGCGCTCGCTTCCCTGGCATCTGCTCGCGCAACTCAGCCAGCTCCTCCCACAGCTCTTCGTTTTCGTCTTGCATCCTGGAGTAGTTCTCACGAAATACCTCGTTCTCGCGCTTAGTATCCTCGAGATCTCGAGTGAGACGCTCGCACTGCGCTGCCACGTCCATCCTCTCCTGCGTGACTCGCAAGACAGTAGCTTCATGCGTGCGGGCTTGACGCTCAGCCTTTGCCAGGCTGTCTTGCAGACCTTTGACCTTCCCTTGTAATTGTAACCTCTCCCGACGCCATTGCAACTTGGCTCCTTCATCCTCAGATCCAAGCCCACTGTCAGGGCGATGGCTCTGCTGCTCAATCTCAAGGCGAGAGTTCAGATCGCTAATCTCGAACTCGCGATCCGCAAGTGCGTCTCGCAGACGACCAACCTCAAGCTCGAGCTGCACGACTCTACTGACGGCATCGTTAATGCCGTCGAATACACGCTCAGCATCTCTGTCGAGAGGAACGCCGTTGAGGTTGCGGTACTCAACGGCTGTGCTGCGCGATGGCATGCGGAATGCAGCTGAGGGAGTAAAGCGGGTTGGTCGCTTGACTGGGCGTGCCATGGCTGGCGTGCCGCCGTAGAGCTGAGTCGCACCCTCCAAGTCCGGCAGGGCGAATGTGGTCTCGCTGAAGTCTTGCGTCGTCGCATTCTTATTGCTGGCATTGACTTTTATGCCGTTTCTGCCCTCACCGTTGCTCCCTTCCAAAGTAGAGCCCGATAAGACGCGATTGCCGAAGCGCGTGTTGCGGGTCGGTCTGGTGACGTTACCATCAGTCTGGGTGTCCTCGCGGCCAGGCAGAGTATTGCTCTGTCTGATACTTTCGGCGAGACTGGCCTGTCGTGGCACAACTGCACTCACTGACCGCTTCACGCTCGCGTTTGGCTTGGCTACCTCCAATGCCTTCCTCACGGAAGCCTCGCGTCTCAGAGTGCAGTCACGTTGGCGTGCACGAGTGCGTGCCGGAGGTGTCATGTCGTACTGACTGTCCGCGTTGCTGAACGCCCAGACTCGATCTCCGCTAAAGTCATTCTGCACAGCGCCACGCTCACCGCCTCTACCCTGCTCGATGCTCATGTCCATGCTGCCATTCGTGTTGTCGTGCCCCGCGTCCGACATGGCTGCGTGTGTCTGTATGTGAGGTAGCTGTTGTGTGACGGTATGTCCAAACGCCCAAGTGGAGTTCAGTGCCTCGTGTTGAGGATCGAAGCTCGAAGCCGTGTGGTAATCCTGGGTGGGCGGTGATGAGGTGTGGACGGGTCTCGAGGGAAGACGCGAATGTCCTGCAGACGAGATGGACATGTTATGTGCAATATCGTCTGCCGTCCAGTAGCGCTGCTGTGAGTATTGGTCTGGCGGAACAGAAAGTTGCATGGGCAGCAACGCGTACATAAACAAACACTCACGACGCAACGGGCAGTCCCGCTGTGACATCAGAGCCGCCCATATACAGTAGCGGAGCGAGGTCCAGGCTTCAGTCGTGTTGAAAATACATTCGCATCCCGCACGCACTCGTGTGCACACTGTATCTGTGCAACTCTGGAGGTCTCTCCTTGTCCAGGTCTTGAGCACAGCAACGTTCTCATCAACTACTTCATCAGGAATCAGCCACACGGTCTGGAATCAACTAAGGTAGTCTTGTCCGGCGCAGTGAGCGCGATCAACCGGGAATGAGGACGAGAGGATGGCTTCTGGGAGCAGTACTAGGCGCAGCTTCGACAGTGAGCGGTCTTGAAGCTGGACCACCCACGAAGATCCACGAGGCAGGTCGATGTGCACTACGAGGACACTGTGGCAAGCAAGGCTTCTTCGGCTCGGACCTGCCATGTCCAGACAATGGTCTTGCGGAGAAACCGGATACCGCGCTGCGAGACAAGATCGTGGGCATATGTGGCGAAGACTGGCAAGAGACCGACGTATGCTGCACGAGTGAGCAAGTCGACTCGCTCGCGAGCAATCTGCAAAAGGCATCGAACATCATATCCGCGTGTCCAGCTTGCAAGAAGAACTTCTACGACCTATTCTGTACATTCACATGCTCGCCCGATCAATCGCTGTTCGTCAACGTGACGAAGATCGAGCCGAAGAACGACAAGTTCCTGGTTACAGAGCTCGATCAATTGATCAGCAAGGAGTATGGCACTGGCTTCTTCGACAGCTGTAAGGATGTCAAGTTCGGTGCAACTGGTGGCAAGGCGATGGATTTGGTCGGAGGGGGCGCAAAGAACTACACCCAAATGTTGAAGTTCTTGGGCGATAAGAAGCCCTTCCTCGGCAGTCCGTTCCAGATCAACTTTCCCATACCGAACGACACCTTCACTGGCATGAAGCCAATCCTAGGCGATCCGAAGCCATGCAACAGCACAGATAAGCGATACAAGTGCGCATGCGTTGACTGCCCTGGTAGCTGCCCGACACTGCCTGAACTGCACGTCGAAGAAGAATGTCACGTAGGCTTGCTACCTTGCTTGAGCTTCAGCGTCA
>JAVRRP010001166.1:0-10982 GCA_036872775.1 Oleoguttula sp. CCFEE 5521 | reverse complement strand
CCGACTGTAACGATATGATTGACTTTCCACTGCTTTTGCTTGGAACACTCTCGGAAGCTTGACATTCAGAGGGCCTGCAGAATGACACAATCCAGAAAGTATAATCGACGGTGACTTTGGCAGACCTTACGCACTGGCAAACTTATTACCGAGAATCCATCGTGATGGATCAAGCAGCCCGGAAAACTCGCGCAACAGGTCCTAATCAGAGCCTCTGGACACAACGCAGCTTCTGAAGTGTGTGCACCGCTCCGATGATTCCCGTGTGCGGGAAAGCCGCTGGTGCTCAATAACATGAATGGAGTGCTGACGGTAGTGCAACGGAAAGCAAGAGTTCTCGACAAAATTCCCGTCAGCGTGGTCCGCTTGTTCGGTCGTGCAGCATCGCCCACATTCTTCCAATGAGTGCCACAAAGTCTATTCATGCTTCCGGGCGCTGCAATTCCCGGGGATGGGCGCTCAGGTCGAGCACCTACGTCCACATCTCTGCAGCTGGCGTTCAGGCGTGCAGCAGCGTCGCTTGATGGCGGCGATGCGGATGCAGCTACGGATTCCCAGCAATCCATGGCGTGCGGCCCTGCGCTGACGTGTTCTGGGACCTGACCAGCTGCAGCAGTGCCTTGTCGTGGCGCTCGACGACAGTCTGCCTGAGCAGAGCGAGATGCATACAGTCGTGCGCCTCATACATTCCGGTCTACAAGACGTTAATGGACGGCCAAGTATGCACCTGTCGATCCATAGACCAGTCTATAAGGGGGGCCTTCTACAGTACGCTGATCACCACGTTGATGACACGTGCGGGCCACGGTACCGTTCGCTGACAGGTCGCCGATCGGTCGTTTGTCAGAGTTCTGCGAGTCCCCGAGCTGGCCGTCAATCAACCCAGTTCGTACTTTCGGACCCCGGGGCCAAGGTCACTACAAGACCCTCAATAAGCCTAAGCAGTGTAGCGTAGAGCTTGTAGTAAAGCTTAAGCACCGCTACCCTGCATCATGGCTTGGCTGAATGACATCGTTGGTACCATGCCATTGTAGGACGAAACGTTTAGTGCTGGAGGACGACACGAGCGACAGGTAGGATCTCAGTCGCACAGCGTCGCCGAAAGCACAATCTTGTAGTGCAGTATACAACAGCACACTCTCAATTCAGCGGCCATCGAGAGGCAATGCTAGGCATCAGATTAGCAGTCGCAATGCGGTCATTCTCCACTCGACGTTCACCCTCAGCGCGTGGATGGAGACGATACTTTCGGATCTGTTGTTGAGCCACACTTTCCATTAGGACAGAAACGCTCACGACTCACGAACCGAGAATGGCGCAAGCGTTGGCAAACTGGGTAGACGCAAAGTCCTTTTCAGTACATTGCGCGAGTGCCGATCATCCGTTGTAGAGTTTTGGCTCGTGTATTGTGCATGAGCGCTTACCAGTGGGGCAGTCTTGTCGCACAGCTGCACGTCTCGCATGCCGTGGATCCTCCAAGCGAGTGCCGCGTCGTGCGGATCTTGGGAATGCTGGTGATATTGTCGATGCACGTGGTAGCGTTGACCAGAAGTTGTCTCCTGGGTACGTCACCAGCTCGCCATGTATACGCGGAACGACGCCATCGCACCTCAACCATCCTCAGCAACACCCATGAGAACGGTATAAATCCATGGTGCTTTTCCACCTCATGGCCATCTCTTTCTGATCATCAGCTCATAAAGTCTTCAAAGCCAACAACAGCTCAACACCAGCCTTAAGCACTCCCAACCCGAGTCAGCTACCGTACGCGACATCTTCGATACATTCCCAGTACTCGACCCCTGAACCTCATCATCCACCATGTTGTTCACTCAAGCAATCGCCTCGGCCATCCTCCTCTTTGCAGCCACAGGTCTGACGGCGCCAGTGCCGCAGCTGGCTGGTGAAGGCGCAGCTGCCAACTCAATCCTCTCGGGAACCGACAACGCTGTCGGTTATGGCGTCGAGGATGCTGAGGACAATCTCGCCGGTAACGTCGCTACCGCCAAGGCTGCTGTACCAGCTGTCCCGCGCATGTTCACTCGTCAGCTCGCTGGCGAGGGGGCCGCTGCAGACTCCATTCTTTCCGGCACCGACAACGCAGTTGGTCACGGTGTCGAAGATGCCGAGGACAACGTCGCTGCCGACATCACCAGTGCAAAGGGTGGATCGACCACTACTGGTGGTGGCTCGAACCCGCTACCACCACCACCACCACCTAATCGACGACGCCAGCTCGCTGGTGAAGGTGCCGCCGCCAACTCCATTCTCTCTGGGACTGACAACGCCATCGGCTACGGCACTGAGGATGCCGAGGACAACCTCGCGGGTAATGTCGCGACCGTCAAGGCTGCTGTAACTGCTACCAAGCGTCAGCTTGATAAGGTGAGTGCTCCCATTGAGAGATCGTTTTAGTCTCATAGACTGACAGCATCCAAGGTAGCTGCAGGCGCTCAGGCCGTCAGCGACGCCGCTGGGACCGGAGACTCTACTTCCGCTGCCACGACTGCTGCTGAGGCCGACGATGGCTCTCTCACTTCAGGTGCCGCGAACGCTGGTCAGACTGTTGCTGACATCGAAGTCGCCACCGCCGAAGGTGCTGGCAAATCTGTGCCCAAGTCTCGCCGCCAACTCGACAAGATTGCGAACGGTGCACAAGCCATTGGCGACGCCGCTGGCGTCGGCTCTACCACTGCTCCAGCGACTTCGGCAGGCGACTCTGTCGACGGCACCCTAACCAGCGGTGCAGCAAATGCCGGTGCCCAGGTCGCGGACACGGAAGTGAGCACCGCTGAGTCTGTTGGCAAGTCGGTTCCCCGACGCTCCAGAGCTTAAGCTTGTATCCTGGAAGGTGTGTACGATATGATATTTTGCGATGGTGTTGAGTATGGGAATTTGATGATTGATGGATGTAAGACTTGAAAATGGCGATTGCAATGAGCGTTTTCAAGCGTGGCTGCGAGGGTGTTGGGGGTTTCCTTGAGCGTTTCCAATGTTAGCTATTCGATACTGTACAACAGTCTGAACAAACACAAGCTTCGACCAGATCACTGGTATTTTCATCACCTCCGACCAGCCTATCACCTTGTAATTGACAGTGTTGTTGTGCAGATTACAAGACATGGCCGAGAGGCCCCCAGAAGGAGCCCATAGTGCTGCCAGGCCATCGTCGGCGCCGCCAAGGGGTATAACGCTGATTTGCGACGAAAAATGGACACCTGCTTCCCGTTGAAGCCATTCCTTCATGAGCAACCTGGACAGTCTTCGGGGCGCTTGCATCGGGTTGAACCTTACTTTCCCAGCTTGGGCTCATGTAAGAGCGTTTTGCCATACATGGCATCTTCCTCAAGTGCCATCCGGTGCAGTCGGTCGATATATGGAACAATGTTGATCGCAGAACAGAATAGCGACGACGTCAGTAAGTAGTCACACCCGGGCCATTGCGCTATACAGTCACCGGGGGATCGTCGAGTACATACTATGCGGCCGATAGAGTTGTGTCATAATCGTAGCGGACAAAGCTTATTTCATGGCTTATACTTGGTTTACGCCTCGGGCATCTGCTCCGACATCCATTGGGCGAGGCGCTATCTATATCATCATCATACCTCTCTCCAAGTCATGCCAGGCCGCTCAGCTGCAGGTGTTGGTGCAGCGTTGCCATCACCGAAGGGGTCATCGTTGTCTTCATTTTCTGCCGCGGTTGGTTTAGGTGGCTGAAATTTGGGAGGTGCGGGCATTGCAATGCCAGTCGGTCGCGCTGGCTTCGGTGGAGGGGTAGCCTCTTGCATGGAGAGTCCCTTGAGTTGCTCCGCGGCGTGCGACACTGGCGCGTGGCTAGTACGAGGAGGTGAGGCATGAGGTGCGCCAGGCGCTTGCTCCCAAGCATCGCTGTCACTGTCATCATCGACACTTCGGTCCATGATCTCATAGGCTGTGAGAGCTTTCACTAGCTCGTCATTCGCATTGACGAGGCTTCCAATCCAGTCATCTGACTCGACGTGCTGGATGTAGCGGAGGATATCTCGGCGAAGTCGCTTGCAAGCGTCGAACCGTTGGACTACCTCTCGGTTGTCGGATACTCGTTCTGTCTCACGGTTGATGAGCTGAAGGCCGTTCAGTAGGTTGGTAGATGCTATAGAAGCGTTTGCGATCGTGCTCGTCATGTTGTCCTTTTCCTTGGCAAGGTGAAATGGCTTTGGTCCTTTGTCCTTGTGCAATGACTTTGACAGCTTGGTGAGAGTAGATGAGGTAGGCGTTAGTGTGACTGGACGTTGCAATGACGATGATGCGTTCACGTTAGATGTCGCACGGCTCCGCGACGCCGGAGCATGAGATTCGGGCTCGCCATCCGAATCGAACGGACCAGTCTCTTGCAGGACCTTCTGTCGCGCCGCAGCAGGGCGTTGAGACTTGGGCAGCTCTGTGTATAGATTCGCGATGCGTTCGAGACCAGGCGTACCCTTGTATGCATTCGCCCACTGATTGAACAGTACATTGCACTTTCGGCGGACTTCCTCGTCGACAGCGTCATCGCGAGGCATCAGACGCAGTCGCTCAAGAAGTGGCTCATCTGCGAATGCTCGTTGGAAACGTGACCCAGCGTTCTGGATCAGGCCATCGAGTATGACCAGTGCGCGGATCTGACGATGCGGATTGCCATACTTGCTGGAACCAGTCAGCGCCTGCCCTGTCGCCCATCTGCAGTCGAACAACGACACTTACAGCTTCTTGCGCAGAGCACGCGCTGCTTCAGTCGGACCTGAAGCTTGGATTCGGATCACGTCGATGAGGTCAATGATCCCACCGAAATCGTCCTCCTCAAACTGCTCGCTGGTCAAGCGATCGATCTGTACCGTGATGGCTGAGTATGGCTTCTTCTACGGGCAGGCAATATTAGTGAATTGCGATCGTTCAGTACTCTCACGGAAACAGTCTCTTCCCAAGGTATCACCGGCTGTGCTGGTGTGATTCTCGGAGATCTCGGAGAGAGAGGAACTCACAGATGCATTGTGAAACATCCTCGTCGCCAGCGACTATGAGAGTCTGCCGTCCTAGCCTCTGGATGCTGACTGGCTGGAGTAGGCCTGCAGTGACGGACTACTTCGAGTACGAGCGAGACCTTAGCTTCACACTGCCTTGACTGCCAGTCGCCGTTTCGAAGACCTTACTGCGCAATGCTGACACGATAAGGAGATGAGGTGGTCAACCAAGTGTAGAGGCAACTTCGCTGCAGAGAATTGCTCGATAATAACGTGAAGAGCTCGGCATTCAACTGCCTGGCCTTCATGCTGCGTGACCATGGTCAAACTGCGGATGTTTGCCCAGCTGTTGGTGCCTGCTCGGAGCATGTGCTCGCGTGATGCCGGGTGACGTGGCTGCGGCCCGCCCAGGATCCCGTCAGATCCCGAGCGACTTCATCTTGTCTGCCTTGGCCGATGTTCCTGCGACAACTTACATGAACTGCACTGAACTGACTATGGCTGCACCCAATCGGCTGACTTCTTCCAGTACGATACATAGTGACGCCAGCTTGGACCGGCTGGAATGAACAAATAGTCCGCCAGCATCGGGAAGCCCGTGAAACGAGTGCAATGCCGGGCTTCACTCCTATCAATGCCCCTGTAGCTGCTCAGACTACTACCGTCGCAGACAGCGAATCGGCTGCAGCGCGCAGTCTGAGGTCTACTATACGCCAGGTCATTCAGGATGTCGGCATATCACAGGCCGAACAGCAGACCCTCGATTGCACAGCTCAGACGCCCAACAGGCCGCGCAAAAGCCCAGTGAGAGGTAGGAAGCGGGCACGCAAAGACAGCCATGATGCACCACAGAAGCGACGCAAAAGTCGAAGCGTGACCGGAATCATGACCGTCACCAAGGCTGGCGTCTCCTCAACGAAGGCAGCCTCGGATGCAACCACAGGCAAGCGCCGGTCTTCAACAGATCGAGCGAAACCGCAGTCATACTGCAGTGAGGATCTCGACGATGCCCTCGACGACGCTCTTTTCGACGACTTCGACCAGGCTCCGCGTGTCGTTCAACACGAGACGCGACCTGTGTCGCTGTATGCCCATCCTACCACGATGAGCTCCGGCCACTCGTACCAGACTCGAACGACGATGCAGCAAGTCAGTGGCGCCCCGCTGGGCACTTCGAGCATCTACAACAGTGTCGATGCTTCACCATACACCACATCGACTGCAGGGACGGCACATTCGCGACCCCGTCGTGTCAACATGAAGCGTCCCACGCCTCCCGGATCCGAGATCGACGGCCCGGGGACTATCGCGAACTCTGACTCTGCTAAGTGTGTACAGCAACAGCATCCTACTGTGGCTCCGAAGCCACCGTCAGTGGAAGCTCAGAAAAGCTCGTTATCAGCGACAAGTAACAACGTCTCATGTCCAATGATCGCAGATGACACAGGGGTCGCCATTGCCTTGAGTGAAGATGAGTTCTCGGACTTTGAGGAGCCAGCTGTCCGATCAATTTACGCTTTCGAGACGATGAGACCCGGCACGCCTCCACGACGAGACCGCGCATTGAACAAGCGAGAAGTCCACGAACACGAGAGCTATGGCGGTGCGCTATTTTCTCAGTCCGAGAAAGACCTGCTGGGTAAGGGCGGGCAAGCGACTATTTCGACCGGGTCACTGACGCGCTTCACAGACAGCCTTAAAGCGAAGACCAGTGATCATACTCCTGTAGCGCGCATACCTTTCCCGCCACCGATACTCGACCGAGCACCACTGTTCGGTGTCACGAACGCTGTCACTCTCAGGATCTGTTTTCGCGTCGGAGAAGCAGTCAACGCAGGCTGTCAGGCAGTCCGTATGAACAAGAACGTCGTCCTCGAGCTCTACGCCCGCGTCACCAGCTCACATCGCGAGACCAAGCCGCTCGCAAGCAGGTTTTCGAGATTCATGACCTGTACCACGATCACCCACCGCATCTCGCAGGTACATTCGATCTCTGGGATCAAAGCACGCTGTGGGAGCTGGACAGTCGGCCATTTCTGAACGCTGGACCGGGCGGACTGCTAGCGAGGATGATCGCGAGGATGAAGCGCGATGGGATGAAGTGGCGACTCGAGATCCTGAACATCTGGCAGGCAGACTGGGATGATGTCGACTATGTGGCTGGCATCTGTGCGAAATCAGAGAGCATTATCGGCTTGGACGAGTAGCTGGTCGTTGCTCGCCTCACTTGATGGGAGAATCAGACGGGTAGCTGTGATTGCTGTGTGGACCTGATTTCTCTTGCTACGTACTGATCATAATGACGCTGCCGATGTAAAGTGTAGCTAGCAATACGTATCTAGCTGTCAACATAAAGGGCTGGTTAGCCCAACATACCATGCATTACCTACTTGCCTACCAAGTCACTCCGCGCTTCGAAGCTTAGGCGCTGTGGAAAGTGGGGCGCCATGCTGCACCTCCACACCATTCAATGTCTCTCCCGTCTACTATTCGCGCCACCGCACTCCGTTTCGTGACATGTGTGTGTCTCTTTGTTTGCCTTGTAATCTTCCCTCCTGTCCGCCATTTGGAGCATATAGTCACACATCATGTGTCTTGTCGACAAATCGCGAAGCATACCACATGATCGCCCTTGAGCTCTGTACGCGCCCAACCGGCTGGGCAACGACGATACACCAACACAATGGAGCTCCTAGACCCTCCCTTTACGATGCCCGGCAAAGTGGCCTCACCCTCGAAAACTCCATCTAAGACTCGCAGCCTCTCCGATCCCCCGGTTGCTCTTGCGCCCAGTCCCTCCTTCCACGAGAACCCCCGCCGCCAAAGCAAAGACGACAATGCTGTACCTACGACCCCGAAACCCATCCGACGACCAGACTTCCTCACACGAGGGCTGAGTCTGCAGATGCCCAGTACGGCGCAACTCTCCCGCACCGTGCCATTGAGTCCGCGGCTGGATCAAGCCAACATCTACTCTTACGTCCAGCTGCAGAGCCAAAGCGGCAGCCCCGCGACTTCACTCCCTCGACATTCGCGGGGACTAGATTTCTCTAGAGCGTGCACGAACTTGCATCATTCTACCGTGGCCGAGCAGAGGGATCTGGATTCTTCGCCTGTGGTTATGCAGAGGGGAATGAGTATACCGGGGTCGAGGAAAATGTCTATCAGCTCCATGGCATTGGACTCACCTGCGCTGATCTCGGGGAGTGGATGGGGGTCGCTGGTCCATGAGAGGAGTACGGTCAGCAGTTCAGTCGGCAGCGTGAATATGATGGGAAGTGAAAGTGAAAGTGACAACAGTGATGAGGACGCGAGTATGGCGGGTGATGAGGTGGACGACGCGATCTTCGCGACACCGCAAGTGCACAAGCTGCAGAATCCTTCTGCATCTACTCCATTCAATCCGCCGCCTACGCCTGGAGGCGGGGCTTGGGGTGCTGCAGGAGCTTACTCGCCGGCGGCGCAGAGTCTGATGAAGACGATGAGAAGAACAAGACTGCTTGATAAGAGCGGCAAGAGGAGCCGCAAAGGGAGCAGTAGTGCCAGTGGAAGTGGGTATAGCAATATGAACTCGCCGCGCACGACGAGCCCGCCGCCGATGAGGAGTATTGAGGGGACAGCAGGGACTGGGTACTTTCCCTGGGCACGGGCGGCGCAGAATCGAAGGGAGAGTCTGGCGATGGGAACGGATGGGTTGCATCTGTCAAGTGGGAATGATAGTGGGGATGAGGCTTCGGGCGCTGCACCGAGCACGCCTGGGGTCGTGAGGAGGGCTGTCACGAGGCGAGGGAATTTGCTACCGAAGACGAAGGGATTTGCCAGGATACGTGCTGCACTACTTGAAGAAGCTGCGCCCGTCGATACCGAGATACGGCGAGAGTCAGAGACGATGCAACAAGTCCGCGAACGCGCACCAAGCATGTCGGACTTCGACCTTACAGAATCTCGCCCACCGACCGGCACCGCTGCATCCTCTCCAAACCTGCTCCCTGCCGTTCCCGAAAGCGCCCAAGAAGACTTCGGCCTCGAAAGCGAGAAAGACAAAGGTCTCGGCGTCAGCTTCTCCCTCCACGCCCACCGCAACAGCACAGCAGACTTCTGGAACCGCTTCGACCCCTCCATGCGCACCCCTCCACCCCCGAACTTCACCCGCCACGGCAGCAGCGTCATGTCCGACATCGCCATGGACTCCCCGCAGCCGTCGGCGGAACCTAACACGTACCGTATGCGCGCCCGTGCCCAGTCTTCTGCGTCAGACGCCTCGGAGGCTTTTGTGCCGCCTTCGGCTGCGGCGACGGGAATCTCGGATGATATGCATTTGAAGAAGTTCAAGCGCAGGCGGGAGGATGATTTCGATATTGCGACGATTAAGCGGAGAGCTGTGAGTCCGGGGATGAGCGCGCAGAATAGTCCGGTCTTAACGCATTCGCCTTCGTTTAGGGAACCGAGTGTTACGGCGCTTTGGGGGTTGCCGCCTGGTTTACCGTCGAGTTCGCAGGGGAATGCGGGTGGGAAGAGGGATTAGATGGGCGCGAATTCGAGTGTGGCTGGGGGCGAGAGTCCTGTTATAGGAGGGTCGAGGGTGGGTAGCACGGCTAGTAATGGCAGTGCTGGTGTGGTGATCCCTGGGAAGAAGTTGGGGTTGCAGGGAATGGTGGACACGAACGATGGGATCATGAAGATGAGCATTGAGTGACTGGCATGAGCAGTCTATAGGACTGATGGAGAGTTTGGACTATGGGACAATGACTTAGCGTTGGAGTTTGGAGGACCTCAAAAGTCAAGCATGGTGCTGCCCTTGGTACGAGTTTGGCAATGGCTGAGCTCTCAGAGGAGATTCTGAGGACGTTGGTGGAGCAAGCTGTTGGGCCTTAGTAACTAAGGACTTGAACACTACATTCCACCACGCTTCAATTGGCCTCATTAAGGTATACGTTGTGATCTCTACATTGCATTGTCTCGCTGCTGCATGAAGTCAACTTGAAGTCTTGGCACATTGGGCATCCAACCTCACGTCCAACACTCGACACAGGCGTGCTACTCTGCCTTCAAGTCACTACACATCTGACGCCATGTCTTCCAAGACAGCTATCATCTCGTCCTTCATAGAGGCGGCGCCACCTGGAGAGGTCGGTAAGAACCTCTACCAAAGTGTTTGAAGTCCGTGTATGCTGACCCCGGCATAGCTCTCGAACGTCGTTGCGGGTATGTTCATCGGATGCGAGGAATAGCAGGTCATCGCTGAGTCTCAACATAGATATCAAGACTCTGGTAGGAGATGATCTGCAGTCATACGAGCCGGCGTTCAGGAAGTACCATGAAGAGCAGTACACAGCCGTGGATGTGCCTGGAGGCAGTGGGAAGGTACGCTATATCGTGTTCGAGATACCAGTGTGCCATCTGACACGACAATCATCTAGGTCCTCCTGAGCCAGTACAACAGCCTAGGCTCGAACCGCTACTTCGACCCCACAAGCGGCAAGTCCTTCGCCGTCTCATTCCCAAGCCTCAAGACATCCGACGCCGAGTCGCACTCCCCCGCAACCTCGAACCTCGACCTCATCCAGTCCCTCCAAACCGCCTTCTCCAAATCCACCATCGAACACTTCCCTAGCTCCACCATCGGCGTCTTTCCCACCGGCTCAGACATCGCTATCCTCATAGTAGCCAACAAGTACTCCCCGCAGAACTTCTGGAACGGGCGCTGGCGCTCCACATACATTCTCTCCGACTCCGGCAAGCTCAGCGGCACTATCAAGGTGGATGTGCACTACTATGAAGATGGGAATGTGAGGATGCAGACGGAGAAGGAGGTTAGTGGTGTTGGGGGGAGTGGTGGGGCTGAGATTGTGGTGAGGGAGATTGCGAAGGCGGAGAATAAGTTTCAGGAGGAGCTGAATAGGGGGTTCGTCACTATGGCTGAGGGGAGCTTCAAGGGGCTGAGGAGGCAGTTGCCGGTTACGAGGCAGAGGGTTGAGTGGGAGAAGATTGGGGGGTATA
>JAVRRP010001165.1:0-10988 GCA_036872775.1 Oleoguttula sp. CCFEE 5521 | reverse complement strand
ACTAATCGCTACTTTACGTATTATCCGCCTATAACTCGTAGGTAGTACGTATATAGCCGCTAAGCGTAGTACCTTAGGTACTAAGGCTACTATAACTTTACTATATACTAACTACGCCCTATAATACAACGTTAAGGCCGTAGTCTATAAGGAAGTTAGCTAATAGGATATAGGTCTATTAATCTTACGTTACTAGGGTATATTTGCATTAAGCCGTAAAGGCGGAAGAGCTCGCTAATCCCTTAGTAGGATTTATGTATCGTTATGTATTGCATATGTGAGCAGATTTTCTAGCGCTACCTCTCATTTGCTGTGCATTAATGGTGACTAGTCATTTTCAACCACGTTGCATATGTGTTGTCCCGTGCAGAAGACGGGTCAATGTATCTCCTACGTCGTTAGCTACTTCGAAAGCCCGCCTACTATGCGGATGTCTTCTATTGACTTTCAAAAACCTCATTTATGTCTATGATAATTCCAATATGGACATGCTCCCGCATCATACCAAGAATTACTGGACATTATTGACGGACTGCGGTCGCACGGACTCAAGCGGCGCCAGAGGGCCACGCCCAACGTTCCTTCCTTCAATATTCGTCCAGGGCACTCCACATCAATCATTCTCATTGTGATACGTATCGTAATACCAAGTGAGCGTGAATATGTCGCCGTCCTACTCCAAGGCTGAGTTTAGCTGCTATGTTCATACGACTCACTAAAGCAGTCGTGTTACTCCCTAAACCCTACTACAGGCAGTCTACTCCTCAGAAGCAAACTGCTGCATATCACACTAATGCTGCTCAGCGCCATTGCTAGACTCGCCCACACAGGATCCAGGCGAATGTGCTGACCGTGGCTCTTCACCGGGTACAGCACGCCGGCGGCAATCGGCAGAGCTGCGAGATTGTACACTAGCGCCCACGCGAAATTGAACTTGACGCGCCGGAACACGGCGCGGCTGAGCGTGATAAGCGTCAGGAGTGTCGTGAGGCTCGAATTCACAAGCACGAACGAGGCTGCGGAGATGGCCACGTCGGAGCCGGAACCAATGGCTATCCCAACATCTGCCACGGCCAAGGCGGGTGAGTCGTTGATGCCGTCGCCTACCATGGCGACCACCGCTCTTCCCCGGCTGATAGATCGACTGCTTCCGCCGAAGAAGCGCCGCCGTCGGGTGCTCAATTGGCTTCTCTGGAGATACTTGATCTTGTCTGCTTTCTGCTGTGGTAACACACCGCCAATGATGCGCTCGGCTGGAATACCGACCATCGCGCCAACAGCGGTGGCCGTAATTTTATTATCGCCGGAAAGCATCCACACCTGTACCCCTTGCCGCGTGATAGCATCGACGGTGGTGCGAGCCTCCGGTCGAAGAGGATCTGCGGCTGCGAATATGGCTAGCAGCGTCCACGAGGAAGACGCAGTGGATGGCATGGCTTTGGCGGCGACAAGCACGATCGATTTGGCTTGGCTTTTCCATGAATCGAGGGTGACAGACGTTGTGTTACCTACGGATACGCCGTAGTCGGCCATGAGCGCCTCGTTGCCCACGAGCATCTCGACGGGGTGGGGCCAGTCTTCGATGGAAAACGAGCCTTTCATCCCCTTCCCAGCTATCTCTTCAACATTCTCGACTTCGGGCTCAGATGCACTGTTAGATTGACAGAATCTTACTATGGCTTTCGCGATCGGGTGGCTGAAGTTCCGCTCCAATGCTCCCAGACCGCCCAGAATGGCTCGCTCGTTCCATGCGTTGTTGGGTATCAAGAACTGGTGGTTCGTAATCGTTGGCTCGCTACCTTGCGTTAAGGTGCCTGTCTTGTCGAACACGATAATGTCGAGGCCACTCGCTTCTTGGAATGCTTCGCCTCCGCCTTTAACGAGAATTCCGTGCTTGGCTGCCAAGCCACCTCCGACAAAGAGCGCCGTAGGAGCTGCGAGGCCGATTCCGCAAGGACACGCAATGACAAAGACGGCAATGGCGAACTGCAAAGACCAAAAGGGCCAGCCGCCGACCCCAACGTTCAGATAGCTTGTTGGCAAGGCACCCGCGAGACCGAGTGACAGCCAAATCAACCAAGTGGCGATAGCGATCAGCGTCACCACGGGGACGAAGAAGCTGGTGAGAACGTCGGCCACCCTTTCGATTGGCGCACGACGCGCCTTGCCCTCTCCCACAGCTTCAATGATCTGATCCAAGAGGGAATGGCCTGAGGCGCCGGTCGTTTGAATCGAGACGGGCCCGCCGTTGTTGAGCGTGCCGGCATAGACTGGATCGCCGATCATCTTCTTGACAGGCCGCGACTCTCCAGTAAGGCTCGATTCGTCAAACTGGCCTTCCCGGTCGAGAAGGATGCCATCCCAGGGCGGAGAGCCACCATGCACCACCCTGACCACATCGCCAGTTTCAATCAAGTCGACGGCTATGGTGGTAGTGCGGCTACCTTCATCTTTACCATCGGTGGAATGGACTAAGAGCGCCTCCTGAGGCCTGAGTTTACCAAGCATGGTGACCGCTTCGCCCGTCTTCGCCTTGCTATACGCTTCTATTAGACGGCCCATGAGAAGAAACATCGTGAGGAAGACGACCGAGTCGAAGTAAGTTAAATTACCAGTCGAGTTCATTGAGCCGGCGGACGTCGATTTGACGATGAGGTCGGCAATTGAAGAGACGTAGGCGATCGTTGTGCCGAAAGACAGTAGCATGTCCATACTCCCAAACCGGTAAAAGCGACGGAGAACAGGTACAGGGCTGTTGCGCCTCCATAAGGAATGGAACTCCTTAATCGTGCGGCGATGGAAGATGTCGGCCCCGAAGAAGTACACGGGTGTCGCCATGATCAGCAGCGCCCATTCTGCGCGGGTGACGCCGCGTAGTTCTTGCATCAGGTACCCGCGACCAGCATTGCTCGCCGGGACGAGGCTCATGAAAACGATTCCAATGATGAAGGTCGGAATTGCGATTATAACAGCGAGGAGGACACGGTAGAGGACTTGCTGGCGGGTGCGAGCGTGCATCTGTCTTGCGCGCTCCACGATCGAAGGAGGATGGAAAATGGTAGGTGCGAAGGCCCTGTCAACCGTCGAGATGGCCGAGAGAATGTCTCTAATGGTAAACTCGGGCGCGCAGGGCGTATACGCAACCGTCAGGATGGGCTTCCTTATGGTCGGAGGTGATTTGATCTCGACCTGTTGGGCCAGACAATCCATTGCTTCTGTGACACGGCCAGGGCAATGCTCACAGTACATACCGTCGACTCGAATTGACACGGTTCTACGGTCATCGAGGACCTTGCCCCTATCGAGAAGCACGATGTCGTTCAGCTTCGCGCCGTAGCCGACGTTCTCGATCGCCTCTACAGTCTCATCCAGATGATCTTTTTGCTCAAAGACAAAAGTGGCGCTGTTGGTTATGAGATTGACATCTGCGCTCTTCACCCAAGAGAGACTCCTAAGGGCGTTAGTGATGGTGCCAACGCACGAGCTGCAGGTCATGCCCTCAATGGAGACAGACGCCTTCCAGAGATCTGCAGCGGTATGACCAACAGTCGCTGGGGCTGGTAGACGCTTTGTCACTTCTTCTAGACTGGCTTCGTATCCTACCGCATCGATGATCGTGACCAGTTCCTCGGCGTCGTGCTCCCCTTCGAACACCACGGCGGCACTTTGCGTGAGGAGGGCAATGTTGGCTGAGCGCACCCAGAGCTTCTCCTGTAGGGCCTCGGTGATCTTGCCCACGCAAGAGCTACAGCTCATTCCCGAGATGGAAATGGATGCATGAAACAGTGGGAGAGCCAGAGAATTCGCGTCGACAACGACGAGCGGGCTGCCAACCTCATCCGCCTCAGGCATTGCGGACGGGGGTTGCTGCAGGCCAGATGCCTTCGATGTGGCGACCGCCGTCTCTGTGCGGCATTGCTCACAGTGCTCCTTGTGCCGGCTTCTTCTCGCGTCCTCCTCGGCAGCCTGCCTAGTGCGCTTGCCGTGCGACACGGTGTGCTCAAGCTCTTCGAACGGGAGACCGGCTTCTTCCACCGCTCGCAGTCCATTAGGGGAGGCGTGTCCTTGCAGGGATTGTAGGTTGATGTTCTCCGCGCGATAGCCAGCCTCCGCAAGGGCTTGAGCGATCGTGGATGCACTCAGCAATGTGTCGTGCTCGACTGTGACGCTGTGCGTGACGATGGAGACACCGACCGACGTGGGTTTCGGGTGGAGGTGGAGAAGGCAGTCCTTGATTGAGGAGATGCAGCTGGCGCAGTGAATATCGGCAACGAGGAAGACAGTACGCCGCCGCGACGGCGACGGGAGTAGCGATTGTCGGCTCATGGTGGGAGATAATGGATGGGCTCCGTGCTACAGGTGGTGAATGACACGCGACGCACGACTTTATACTCCCGCACTAGAGCAGGCACAGCTTTCATGGTTGCAGTTGCGTGATGTCTGCGGACTGCGTGATTTCTGCGGACTGCGTGATTTCTGCGGACTGCGTGATTTCTGCGGACTGCGTGATTTCTGCGGATGCAGACGTTCGCTATCTGCACCTGCTAGCTGGAGGCACGCTGAAGAAGCAACTTAGCCGAGCGGGACTTTGCGCGGTTCACTCGCTCATGTACTGTAGATACATGTAGTATTAACTAAGGGACTCATTTCGAGCCTCATGCCATCCCCGGCGGATGTCGACAGCTGCTCTGGATTTCCTGCAGAGCATACGACCAAAGCGTAATCGCTTTGCACGCTTCAACACTGACACCCAACTAGCACAAGCTCGCAGAGATCTGATCGCGTGATGGGTCAAGCTGGACGCAATTGTTCTCGTCACCTGTGGCACCGCCAAAACTCTACGAATGATGAGACAAGCCCGGACAGTCACAGGAAAGCGCTGTTGGTCGGGTCGCGCGCACGTCTCATCACGTTTGAGTGACGACAGGGTGCGCGAATTGTGCGTACCGTACGACGCCGTGCTCGTCAGGCCATATTCGGGCTCTCCTAGTCAGCAGTGAGCTTCTTCAAGCGCTAACGCCGCGAAGGGCCGGCGATATCGTCGATCTGGAACGCCGGCTCGCAATCGGTTTGCGCGAGTGCGAACAGGTCGCTGCAATCTGGCGGCGGCGTATTCCGCCGAACGCGCATAATGCATCCAACTAGTATCTGCTGGTTATTCGAGCAGGTGTACCCTGTCTGCTGTAGTGCGAGGAAAAGGAAACCCTCTGCTGGAAGGAATGAATGATGCCCTACGTTGAGAGAAAGAACTGTACTGCTTGTACGGACGAAGAAACGACACATAGGAAATTGATGGAGAAGGAGGGAGGGAAAGCTCGAGCGTGACGGCAAGACTCGTCAGAGGTATGAGCTGCATAGTGCGCATGCCAGACACACAGCCAGGTGAAGGAGCGACGTGACGCTGAAGCCATAAGTTGTGGACGTGTTCCAGGTTCCAGGTGAAGTCGGTGATCGGGGACAGGAGACGGACATACTTATCACGATTTCGGTAATGCAGCCCAACCACGGCCGACGCCGGAGAACCTGATGCCTGGAAGCCTGAGAACCTGGAAAGCCAAGAAAGCGGAGCGGGACGGGAATGTGGGGCCTGGCATTTAGCCGCTGATTCACAGCCGATTCATGTTGTGCCGATTGGGCTTCCGCTGATGCATCCCATGCTGACACGCTCATCTCCTCGTTGACCTGCCACTACATATACAGACTCGCAGTCGCACAAATATCCCTCTTAATCAGCTCCTGACAACTCTGCATCTTAGCAAACAGCGTTGGGTCCCCAATGATCCGAGCAGCATTCTTGCACTCCCTGCAAGTCTCGTCTAGCCGCGTGATAACCCTCACGATAGTGCCCTCGAGCACATCAGTCAGGTCCGTGATCCGGGAGAAGGGCATGCCTCGCGCCCACTCATATACGACCTCGACGAGCCCGAAGCGCGGCCGTGAGACGAAATCGTTGCTGTCGTCGGAGGACAAGATTACTTGGTGTAGCGTCTGGTAGCGGTTAACATTCTCGGAGATCTTGATGATGGTCTCGATGCCTTTCTCCAGTGCAGGCGTGAGATTCGGGGAGGAGTCTGTGCGTTCTTGGAAGACGAACGAGGAGAGCAGGGCGACGATTTCTTCGGGTTCGTACTCCGCTAGGACGTTCTCGAGGATTAGCTCGGTGAGGACAAGCTCGTCGGCGGAGTGGATCTCGCAGGCGACTTTGCCTTTGAGCTCTACGCGGGAGTTGTCGTCGATGAAGCCGAGGTCTTTGAGGACTGAGATGCGCTGCTGATAGTCCGGGAGGAGCTGGAGGTTTTGGTCCGACATGAGGTTGCGGATGCTGTCGATTTTGTCTTTGATGATCCATTGATCGTGGGCCATGGCGAAGTGACGTGGGAAGTCGGGGCAGTGGATGCAGGCACATTGCTGGGCGAGCGTCGCGAAGCGTAGGCGCTCATCGAGTAGATTGCGGACAGTCATCGCCTTGAGCCACTTCAGATGGTCGAGCTCATTCCATGTCGATGAGGTCCATGATGAGCAGATTTGTAGTAGATCAGCTTTGGCTTTAGCCCATTCGGTAGTATCTTTGCGCATGATGGCATTGACGTCCATCTGCAGGTGGTTTGCAGTCAGCGCCTCAATATCGTTGACGGGCACAGTAGTCAACCGTAGGTCCATCTCCGCTTCTGTCTGTGGCAACGCAGTGAAATGCCTGCGGAACCGCGGTAGGCAAGGTAGGAAGTCAGCGTCCTGTCGCTTTGACTTCTTCTTAGACGCCACCTCGAGAGTCTGCACGCCGGCGTTGGCGCCTCTGGAAGCGCCCTCACGAAGCAGCACACCGACTGTGCGCACGCCATTCTGGTTCTTGAAGACGATAATGCGCTTTGGCTGAAACATCCTACGTCCGACGGGCGTACCGAGCATCGCCAGGTGCAGGTCTTGGGTATACTGCTCGAACATTACGCTCGCTTCGTGGCAAGCCTCGATGTCCTGATCGCAAGTCTCGCAAGGCTCCCGCTTAACCTTCGCTCAGTCAGCCTCGCTCAGCTTGATCTGCTTCTCGTGCTCTGGCAGCAGTGCCTGTGTGGCGTTCTCGGAAAAAGAGCGTTTGATCATCTCCTCGATCCTGAGAGCTTCCACACGAAGCAGATTGAGGATCATGTTGTAGGTGAGGCGGAACTGCGAGCGTAGCTTAGTGGGCTCGCCGAGCATCATTTGTCGTAGTCTTCCTGCAGGCGGTGCTTCCTCGGCGCCGGCGCTGACCAAAAGCACATAGCCAACTGTGTCGAGCCCTCTTCTCCCTGCACGCCCAGCCATCTGAGTATACTCGCCTGGCAGCAGATCACGGAAGCCCTTGTTGTCGAATTTTCGGAAGCCTGAGAAGACCACAGTCCTGGTTGGCAAATTGAGACCCATGGCGAAGGTCTCCGTTGCGAAAAGCACCTTGACGAGTGTCTTTGCGAACAGTATCTCGACGCACTCCTTCACGATCGGCAGCAATCCACCATGATGCACTGCAATACCACGACTCAGCAACTCTCGGATGCGGCGAATTTGCGGCAGATCTCTGTCATCAGCTTTCAGCCTAGCTAGTGACTTCTCCAAGATCATATGCGTCGCGCTCTTCTCTGCAGCATTACTAAAGTCCAGATTCGATAGCGCATCAGCATTCTCTTCGCAGCGCTTCTTCGAGAAGACGAAGATGCAGCAGGGAAGCAATTCTTCCTTCTTCAAATGCTGCACAAGATGGACCCACAGAGTCTTGTCCTGCGCTGCAGACGTCCGTCCACCACCTCGTCCAGTCCTGGCGATGTTGCCCTGGCCGCGAGTGGCAGGTGCACCGCGACCTCGTTGCTGTGCGCCACCCCGCTGAGCAGGGCCGCCGCGCTGAGCAGCACCTCTTCCTGGCGGCCCTCCTCGAGCGCCGCCTCTGCCACCGCGGCCGGCAGCAACTGCAGCGTCTTCCTTCTCCTTTGCCTTTGCCTCGGCGGCGATGATCTTGTCACGCCCGCTCAGTGCATCATTAGCATCCTTCCAGCCCTTCTCAAGAAAGTGCTTCTTCTCGTCTACGATCTTAATCATTCGCTTATCGGCCCACATATAGTGGGCAAGTGGCACCGGTCGCTTTGGCGTCGAGATGACATAGATGTCCTTCTTCTTCGTTCGGCCAACCCACGATGCGAACTCGAATGTGTTGGGCACTGTTGCTGACAGCATGATCAAGGTGACATGCTCTGGCAGCATAATGATGACTTCCTCCCAGACCACACCTCGCTCAGAGTCGTTTACGTAGTGCACTTCATCGAAAATGACGAACTCTACATCTCTGATCAAGTCGGCTCCACGATACAGCATACTCCGTAAGATCTCAGTGGTCATGATGAGACAGCTCGCCTCAGGTCGGATCTGCACATCTCCTGTCAAGATGCCCACATCGTCGAACTCCAGCCGGAAATCTCTGAATTTCTGATTGCTCAACGCTTTGATCGGTGATGTGTAGATCGCCTTAGTCATGTGCTTCGCAGCCAGCGCAATGGCGTACTCTGCCACCACAGTTTTGCCGGCAGAGGTGTGTGCTGCCACGAAGACGGAGTCGCCGTTCTCGAGATGATACACAGCCTCCTTCTGGAATGTGTCGAGCTCGAAAGGCCATGTTCGGGCCATGTCAGGTACCAGATCCTTGAAGTTGGTGATGTCGCGATTGACGTCGACCATGTGAGCCCACTCTCTTCCACCATGCTTGTTACGCGCGGAGAGTAGAGGTGCATGTGGTGCAAGTGCCGGGAACTCGATAGGAAGCAGCGCATCCACCTCTTCTTCGTCGCCTTCGTCATCATCAGAAGCCTCGTCAGCGTCAGCGTTTGCCACGTCCTCGCCATCGACCCCATTCGTCTCATCCCGCTGCTCAGTCTCCTCCTCTAACACCTTCTCCACCTCCTCCGCCGCCTCACCCTCCCCCTTCTCAACCTTCTCCGGGACTCTCAAACCCCTCTCCAACCCCGGCGGCACACTCAACAGACCCCCCTCAGCAGCAAAATCAATCACCCTCTCAAGCTTCCCCACCTTCCTCCTACCATTGACCTCTCTAGCAGCCAAGATTTCATCCTCCGCAGCAGCAGTCGCCTCCACACCCTGCAATCCGCCCGGAGCAAACGGATAGAACCCAGCAGCACCTCTCACAAACTCCGCTCGATTCGCCGGCTTCCGCAACGACGAAGTCGAATTCTTCGCCGTAGCACTATTAGCAGGCACCGTAACTTCCTTGTAGCCTGTCACACGGCCTTCGAGACCTTCACGCGTGAAGCGAATAATTGTCCGAGTTTGAGTTGGAGCCAGGCTGAAGAGCTCGGAGTAATTTGTTGGTGCTTCCCAACGTTGCTGGAGTTTGTTCAGCCATTGCGGGGAGATTGATGTTGGGGGCGTGAGAAAATCGGCCTCCAATTGCTGCTTCACTTCATCTGGCGTCCTGCACTGGCGTTTACGTGGTTTGGGGTCATCGAGAATGGAGTCTATGCTGTCGATCTTGTCTGCAGAGAGTCTGAGTCGAGCGAAAGCTGTGGACAGAGAACCGTCCATCGTGACTGTTGCCGCTCACTGATGCGTCCCAGTGTTTGTGTGCGTACAAGATTATCCACCGGATCAACAATTCGTCGTGGCGACCTGCTCTAGTGAAGTGTTGTTTGCATCGATGTGATTTGCCACTACCTCACGGGCGCTAGCGGCTGGCCTCATTTGAACTGATTGCCGCCAATCCCTCGACTTGCTACGGAACATTGCGTGAACTCCTGCCGGAGCTTACACGGAGTCGTTACTGATATGAAGGCACTTTGACAGCAATCTGCTCCACTTGATAGCGCTTCACGACATTATCAACGGCCTCAAGCCTCTACAGCTTATATGTATACTTATGTACCACCCAGCCGCCCATATCCACAGCAACGCCAGTGACCCCATCCTATATGCCCAACCCAAGCCTAAGCTGCATACCTAGACGCCATGCCATCCAGCAATCGCCCACGCAGCCATCCAAGAGTGTAAGCATATACACACCTTCTCTTCTCCAAAGAATATTAACATTAGACATAATTCTGACCAGCACCATTCAGGCCGGTCGCTTGAAGACTTCTACACCCAATGTGGGCGTCTCTACAAGTTTGTTACTGGGCACGCCCTCCTTCACCCTCCTGTCGAAGAAGCTCTGGCATTCGCCGACGATCAACATCCACTCTGCTAATGCACGCCCAGTGTACTTTGCATGTACTTTATCCAGACCAAGCGGCTCGGTTGCTTGGGCGTGGAACATCCCGTCTGCGCGGGTGGACTTGGACTGCAAGTATTGCTGTGCTGCCAGAGGGAGGCGTGGCGGCAGAAGGCGAAGCGGACCAGGTGCCTTGGCGTTGTTCTGGAATTCCAGGGAGAACTTAAAGCTAAAGTTACGATGCTGGGGTGGAGTGGCTGTTGCGACCCGCTCTTTCTCGTCCACTGCGGTGCTTTCCCGCGTTCTAGTGATCTGGAGATCCTGAGTTGCCGCTCGCTGGAGTGGTCCTCCTATCGTCGCTGACCGCGTAGGTGGTCTGGTCTGCACCTCCTTCGCTTTGACCGGATCTTGACTCCTCGAACGCGTCTTCGAGCCCAGCATGTTGCGGAAGAAGCCCCGAAGACCTTTGACGGGCTCGATCTCGGAGTCAGAAGTGGATCTTGTGCTTTCTGGTCGTTCGTCAAGTTCCGCTGCAGACGAAAGGGGTATAAGCCGTTTCGGGGTAGCTGGCTGCGCAGGTGCCGGCGAGGCTGCCGGGACTACTTTGTCAAGTGACAAGTAGGTCGCTCCGGTGTTTACTTGCGTGTCAGTGCGGATGATAAGCAGACGTCTGCTGGGCGCTGGGTTGCACGGATTCGTCGCAGGCAATTGGCCCTTATTTGCAGTTGCTTGTTGTCGAAGCCATAGGTAGTGACACCACGCTTGCTGAAGCCGATCGTAAAGTGTGTTGTACACGCGAAGATCCGCC
>JAVRRP010001164.1:0-10989 GCA_036872775.1 Oleoguttula sp. CCFEE 5521 | reverse complement strand
CGATTGCCATAGTAAGCAGTATGAGGTACCACACGCTCTTCGTCTCCTCCGTGTAGTCCTCATCGTCGTCCCAGTCATCTCCGCTGTACCCGCTCATGATACTCCTGCCCGATGCCAGTGTCTCGACCTCTTCGCTCCTTCGAGGACTCGATCCAAGTAGCGGAGTCTGCTCATTGAATCCTTCCTTGAGTCGGTTGCTGCCTTGGCTGGTCGGTCTGTTCTGCCGGGAGAAAGGCCGCGCGGGAGGCGCCTGGGGCGCGGAAGGCCGTCTGAATGATACCTGCTTCTTGGATGCTATTGAGAGACGCGGTGGGGGTGTTCCCCGCCGAGGCGGAGTGCGAGGTGGTGAGGGAGATGCCATGGCGAGATATGTATATTAAGAAGAACGATTGCTAGAGGCAGCGAGTGGCGAAGTGTGCGACTTGTCGCTGGATATACCAAACGAAGGTGTGCTCAGGGTATGTATTAGGTGGAGGGTAGTATCATGTTTGCATGATCACGGGTCGAGAGCAAGGGCATGTGGCTCAGATGGACGAGGTCGGCGGTGACGTCTCGGTAGTTTGACGCTGGTGGTTGAGGTCGTGTGAGCACCTCCCGATCCGAATGCAGAGTCTCTAGTATTTCCGAGAGACTGTTGTATGATGAAGACGGTCTACCTAGCCCACTTGTAGAGCAGTGGCGCAAGAGCAATGGGACGAGGATTTTCTGGCGGTAAAATACACAAAGCTAGACCCATGTCGGCCGCCCTCATCAGGGAAACGGCAGGTGTGGAGACACAGACTGCTGCGAAATCTGTGCCCACGGCTCTAGTTTCGCGCAAGGGCCGTTGCGCACGGCTCGGGTGGTGAGTAAGCGTGCATTGTCGAGATCCATCGTCCATTCGAGGATGCCTAGGTCGAAGTGAACTCCCCTAGTAAGGCCCGGAGATAGCTTAGGCCGCAGGAATAAGCGCACCTACTGAACTAGACGCGATCACGCGATATTCGGGAGGCGTTCAAAGTAGCTACGCGCACGACAGGCAGCAAACTGCAGGCATCCGAGACCTAACAGCTACAACCACGCGCAGCAAGGAGATCGTACAGCATACCTTAACCTCAGTTATCCGAAATCGATACAGACGCATGCGGTAACTCTCCACCGCCCACCGCCGCCATGGCAGCCAGAACACTTTACGCTTCCGCCTTCGAACTGCTCCGTCGCGAAGTCACAGACCCAGAGGAGGACGACACAGATGCTGGCCAGAAAGAGGCATCGTCCTCTTCAGCGCTCTTCATCTTGATCGTGCTACTGATACTCGCCTTCTTCACGAGCTATGTCTTGCAGAGCAAAAAGATACAGGCGGTGCACGAGACGGTCATATCGATCTTCGCTGGGATGGTGGTAGGACTTGGGCTGCGCTTGACACAGACGACGAGTATACTCGAGAATGTCAGCTTCGACTACCAATTCTTTTTCAATTTGCTGCTGCCGCCGATCATCTTAGCGAGCGGGTATGAGTTACATCAGGTGAGCATCCCGTTCGAGCCAGGGGGAGGACCGAGGGATACTAATGCTGTGTAGGCCAACTTCTTTCGCAACATCGGCACGATCCTGACATTTGCCTTTGCTGGGACTTTCATCTCAGCAGTGGTGCTCGCAAGTATCCTGTACATCTGGACTGCTATCTTCCCACTAGAGGGCGTGGTGGTCAGCTTTGTCGAAGCAATGAGCGTAGGTGCAGCTCTAAGTGCTACCGACCCAGTCACGATCCTGGCCATCTTCAACACCTACAAGGTTGATCCGAAGCTCTACACCATCATCTTTGGCGAGTCGATACTCAACGATGCAATTGCGATCGTGCTTTTTGATACTACCAAGAAGTACATGACTACCAAATCGACGAAAACGCTGGGTCCCTTCGCACTACTTGAGTCGATCGGCATCTTCATGCTAGTGTTCTTTGGTAGTCTGGCGATCGGGATTGTCATCGGGATTGCAACGAGTCTACTGCTCAAGATGACTCTGATCCGACGAAACCCCAAGACGGAGAGCTGTCTGGTGTTCCTGATCGCTTACTTGAGCTACTTCTTCGCGAACGCGATCGGCATGAGCGGTATGCGACTCTTGCGATATTGGAGTACTTCGTTCACTGACTCGGTCTCACAGGCATTGTCTCGCTACTGTTCTGCGGCGTGTGCATGAAGCACTACGCCTACCACAACATGTCTCGCCGAACGCAGCTGACAACGAAGTTTGTCTTCTCTCTAATGGCACAGCTGTCAGAGAATTTCATCTTCATCTACCTCGGCCTCTCCCTCTTCACCGCCAATGACCTCGAGTTCAAGCCTCTATTTATCCTCGTCACAGTTGCTGGCATTTGCGTGGCGCGCTACTGCGCAGTCTTCCCATTGACGATGCTCATAAATTGGGTCATCCGATATCGCGCACGCAGACGAGGCATCGAAAATCCAGAGGAGATCCCAAACAATTGGCGGATGCTGATCTTCTGGGCTGGTCTGCGAGGAGCCGTCGGCGTTGCGCTCGCAGCGGGATTGACTGTCTCTAAGCAAGGCATGGCTCTCCGCGCCACAGTCCTAGTTGTCGTAGTGTTGACCGTGATAATATTCGGTGGCACGACAAGTCGCATGCTGGAGATCCTGAAGATTCGGACTGGCGTGGTGGAGGAGATAGACTCGGATGACGAATTCGATATTGAGCCCGTACCTCACGCAAACGGTGCCTGGGCACGCAAGAACGGCAACGGCTTTGGTCATACGCCCAAGTCTTCAGTGAACGGTAACGGCAACATCGGCCTCTCCTCGTTCGAACCTGGACGTGGTGGCACAAGAGAGCGCGGCGCATCGACCTATAGCACAGGCAACGCCAACAGCCCGCCCTTCCATCCCTCCACGCTGAGCACGCGAACCAGCTCACGTGGTCTGCGCGCCCAGAACACGGCCGAGAGTGCAGCAGAACAAGGACTGCTGCACCAGGACTCCTACGATGACAGTGCATTTCCTTCATCGAACAGCGACGATGAGGACAACGATCTTGACTTGCCGCCTGCAGCTCGGAGATCACCCACGCGACCGCCGCAGCAGGATAGCGAGACGTATCCGACGAACGGGACGAGGACTGATAGCACGGCAGGTCCGGGACTTACAGCCAGGGGGGCAATAAGTAGTATATTGAACGCTACGAGCGAGGATGCTGGGAATCTGTTCAACAGGTTGGACGAAGGGTTTTTGAAGCCGCATCTACTGTTGGATCCTGGAGGGGCTGGGAGTAGGCATCATACGCCTGCGCCTGGGGAGGGCGGGAGCGGCGTGTAGTGATAGGGAATGTATTATTGGATCATGATATACATTAAGTGTGGTTCCACGTTGCTACAGAGGTGATAAGGTAGCATCCTCATCACCTGTCACTGTGGCAATGGACCGAAGCTAGGGCTAGCAATGGCCAGCTACGTGACACGCCACACCCGGTCCCACTTCATCGTTTTGAGAGACCTTCATGTAGCCGTATGCATTGGCTCGACTAGAGCTCAATAAATCAGGGCGTAGCCTGTGTTCAAGTCGGCGGAAGCTGTAGTCTTGGCGAAGAATTTCCACCACTGTATCGGCGATCGAGCAGCTCCGGTCGACTGGTAATGTGAACCTGAGAAGATCGAGTACCCGCTGTAGACGCCGGAATCAGCTGATGATTCGTGACATATAAATCGATGTTTACATGCAGCCTCAGCGCATCAGAGCGTCTCTCATGTCAGGCCGATAGCTAACTTGACCTTGGCTAGCGTAGCGTTTGCGCTGATTTTCCCCTTCTGGGTGCCTTGAGTGGAGGCCTCCTCTAGGAGCTGGGGGTTATCAACGATCTCCTGATAGCGCTCACGTATCGGCCTAACTTGGCTCTCGACAGCGTCTGAAACTCTCTGCTTCACTACGCGCAGGCTAGAGCTGTCCATGTCCTTCGCCAGTGCCACTTGATCCGCGAACCCTACACCCTCTGTGCAGTGGTAGAGGATGTCGATCAGATTACTCACGCCAATTCTCTGCACCGGATCGTAGCTGACACCGGCGATTGAATCGGTTATCGCTGCGTTGATCTTACCCTTGATCTCCTCCGCGCTGTCAGTAAGCAGTATCCTACTCCTCGGATTTGGGTGACTCTTCGACATCTTCGCGTCGGGATCGGTGAGTGACATGACCCTCTTTGCCGAACTGATGATCGTCTCAGGCACGACCAGCGGTCCTCTCTCGTTCCCATAAACATGATTGAACCCCCTCGCGACCTCCCTAGCAAACTCCAGATGCTGTGCCTGATCCTCCCCCACGGGTACATGCGTCGCGCCATGCACCAGCACATCCGCCGCCTGCAGCACAGGATAACTGAACAACCCCAACTTTAATTTCTCACTCCCTTCCCTCTCCCCAGAAGTCTTGTCCTTCCACTGCGTCATTCTTCCTAAGTAGCCTGTGCTTGCCTGACAGCTTAGGATCCACATGAGTTCCGCGTGGGCTGGCACAGTAGATTGATGGAAGATCGTGCTTCGTTTCGGGTCCAGCCCAATCGCTAGCAGCATAGCGAGGGATTCGCGTTTCCATTGGCGGAGCTGGGCGGGGGGTTGGCGGAGGGTTATGGCATGGAGGTCTACCAGGCTGTAGATGAGAGTGGTGGAGGGGTCAGAATTGTTTTGCAGGGTAACCCATTGTCGAAGAGCGCCAAGGTAGTTGCCCAAGTGGGGGATGCCGGTGGGTTGGATGCCGGAGAAGATGACTCTGGAGGTGGAGGGGGAGGACGGTATATGCTGGCTCAAGGAGCGGGTGTGCTGTGGGATGCCATGATGCCTGGGCAGTACGCGCTGGAGAGCGCAACCGCACCGCAGCATAGACCGTGACGAATACCTTTGGTTTTGAAGCACGTTGCACTGGTGATGATGGGCAATCCAAGATACGAACTTGTACATGCATGACCTCGAGCTCTCGGCACTTTTCGAGCTAGCTTTCGGCACACACCCGCTAGTGCATCTCTCTTGACATATTCCACTCCACCATGTGCACTTTTCTTCCATGATCACTCGTCTTCATACACTGGCCGATCATGGCTATGGGGGTTGATATGGAAGTCGACGATTTCGTCACCAAATCGCAGACATTCGTTAGCTGGCTCGAGAAGTCGGGCGTAACGATCTCAGACAAGATCGAGCTCGCTGATCTCAGGTCCAGAGGTGCTGGAAGAGGAGTGGGTATGGGTGACCGCCTTGGAGGAATGGAAGAGCAACAGAGCTGATTATGCTCTAGTCGCTAAGGTAGAAATCGCCGAAGACGAAGTCCTGTTCACCGTCCCACGGACGTCGATACTCTCGCCTGAAACTTCAAACCTGCCCAAAAATATTACCGCTGGACTGGAGGATCCATGGCTCTCACTTATACTCGACATGGTATACGAGAATCAGCAAAGAGAGCGATCGAAGTGGCGGCCGTACCTGGACATACTGCCTCGGGAGTTCGACACTCTCATGTTCTGGGACGAAGACATGCTCAACTTCCTGAAGGGGAGCGCTGTCTTGTCGAAAATCGGCAAAGACTCAGCCAACGAATCATTCACCACTCGGCTCCTGCCCATCATTCGTTCCAACAACGACCTTTACAATACAAAGCATGTCTCGGATCCCAACCTTCTTGAGCTCTGTCACCGCATGGCCTCCACAATCATGGCGTACGGCTTTGACCTTCCCTCGCAAGAGGCAGCCACCTCTGAACAAGAAGACGGCTGGGAAGTGGACTCCAATGCCAGCACTGCCGCAACACCGAAAGGCATGATTCCGCTAGCCGACCTCTTGAACGCAAACGCCGACCTCAACAACGCCAAACTCTATCACACTCCCGACGCAGTGGAGATGCGCTCAATTAAGCCCATCTCAGCTGGTGACGAGCTTTTTAACGACTACGGTCCCCTTCCTCGCGCCGACCTACTGCGCCGCTATGGCTACACGACTGACGAGTACGCCAAATACGACGTTGTCGAGATAACTGAAGAGTTGATCTTCCTTCCCGCCTCCAAGACCCTGGGACTTTCCACACAGGTGCTGCAAGAACGCCTTGACTACCTTGAAGAACATGACGTTCTCGACACAGCTTATGACATCTCCCACTGCGACTCCAAAGATCTCACCACTTCGCCTTTCCCCGAAGAACTGACAACAGCACTCAACACCTTCGCTCTCTCGACCCAAGACTTCAAGACCCTGAAGACCAAGTCCAAACTCCCCAAGCCTGATCCTAGTGAAAAGACTTGCGATCTCCTCCGCGCGATGCTCGAGCGAAGAGGAGGTCTTTATCTGCACAACACGTACACGCAGGACCAGAACGAGATCGATGATATGAGAAAGAACTGGGACCTCAGCAAGAGTGGAGCGAAGCGCAGATTGATGGCCTTCGAAGTACTCTGTGGAGAGAAGCAGGTATTGGCTGGAGCCCGCGACTGGACAGAAGAGCGACGTAAAGGCTGGTTGCTCGAAGGCGATAACAAGAGACAGGCGGAAGAGAAAGCCGAGGGACAGCGAATGGGAAAGAGAGGGAAGAAGTGAGGCAATAGTTGCCGAAATGAAAATTCGGGTCTCTGCTACGACAAGACCGGAGTATCGATATATCCTACAAGGGCCTCCCGGCTGATGATACAAGTCTCTGCGACTGACCAGAAGCCGCCGAATGAACGCAAAGACCGCCTGGTAAACCACAAGTTCAAGACCTCCCTCCGACCATCGTAGCCTCCGGCGCTGGCAGACTTCTCCGCTCCCCGCTCTCGGCCCCCGCTCTTACCGTACTTCGATGTAGAGCTGTCCGATAGTCAAAGATTTTATCATCGCTCACGGCGAAGAAGTCTACCCGGCCATCCTCGTCTTCACTATCATCCGAATCCGACACCACCGTGCGGCATAGCCCAAAGGGTCTTTGTTTTCTGGCTTCGAGGTGCATGATCCCGCCCCGGCCTTTGCGCAATCGACAGGCAGGAGCCGGCTGGCGTGTAATCGGTGGCGAGAAGGGTGATGGATCTCGAGGCCAGGAGCCAGGCATTGTCCAGATCCTAAAGTCGGGTTCGGGTGACGCACCGCCAGTCGTTTGCAGAGCTTGGTGATGCTCGCCGGCTGGCGACAGAGGAGCAGGCGCGTCGAGCATATCGACGTCGTTGTCCTCTTTATGAGAGTCCTCTGACGGCAACGTTGGAGGTGGCGTGGGATACGAAGCTGCTTTCGGCGATGGCAGGAATCCCCAACGCCGCCGACTGTCGACAGGATCTGCAGGCGGGGTGATAGGCCGCCATGTCCGATCCTCGTAATGCTCGTTCCAGCGACGGTGTTGCGACTTTTTCTGCTCGACTGTGGCGTTGACCATTTCGTCCGCCTCGCGCCGTTGGTCCTCGTATGAGGGAAGATCGTTCTCCGTCTGTTGGCGATCAAAGCTTTGCCGAAGCTTGATCGTAGTCGGCCGTTGATCGGTTGTGCTTTGGCGTGGCTTGGGCTTCGCCACCGGTCTTTGGTTGACAAGCAGGTCCTCATCGTCACCCTTGTCGCCGATGATACCCTTCTCAATCTTCACCTTCTTAAGCATGGCACGCTGCTCGAAGACCTTTCGGCTCATCTCGAGCTGCTGCTTGTGCAATGTCTCTCGCTGCACGACCATCTGGACGAGCGACCGGGCTTGTTCGAGCTCGAGACGCAGCTTCTTGAGCTTCTCGACAACCTGGGCATCTCGGCCACGGGTCTTGCGAGTCTGTCGGACCTCTCGTCTTCGGAAGCAGATGTATGGGTCTGCATCGTCTGCTTCCGAGTTCGTGTCAAGGACCCTAACCTTGACCGAGGGCATTAATGGTCGACTGCCTTTTCGCATGATCCAGTGCTGGTATACAAGCCGCAGCCACTTCTGCGCATCGTTAGACAGGTTCTCATCAATCTCCTGCTCCATCTCATCAAGATTGGGATGCGATGCATTCTCGAGGGTAGCGAATGGTTGTCGACGCTGGCTGGCCTCTTCAAAGAAGTGCATGGTCTCCTCGAAGGTGTCTTCGGTGCAGCCAGCGAGCTTATCGCGTCGGCTGTTACCGTGGACATCTTTGCCTTCGTTGAGCTTTGCTAGAACTTCTTCGTCCTCTTCATCCATGCAATACGGCACGCCTATGCAGTCCTCGACTGTTGAGCTGAAGCGGATGTAGGTTGCTGGCTGCGAGAAGGTCTTGGGGTACAGCTTGTCATACTCTACGCCCTGTGCACGAGTGGCATCTGGCATGGGGATGTAAGACTGGTTGACCTTGTCTCCAAGCCCAGCAGCACTGGCACCCTGAATGATCTTCTGGAGATGGAATTCCTGCATTGAAGTCAGCAACACACCGAAAAAACACCAGGTAAGTCAGTCCACTAACTGTCTCCTCGGCCTTTTCAACCCCAGTCTCCACCTGCGTGACCTGCCCATGCCCCTCGCCCTCACCCTGATCTTCAACCTCATCCTCCCTAATGATCCGCAACTGCTGCTTAGTATTCAGCTTCCTCTGTCGGACATGTCTCGCATTACTGGCACGTGTCGACATCACGTGCCGAGCGTCAGCTGCAGCCAGTCAGGCCAGCTTTCACAGCGCAGGCGCCGGTCGGACCCAGCAAAATTGCGCCCGGTGACGGCTGTGAAAAAGTCGCGCTGCAGATGGGTTGTGATGCCGATGTACTATCGTTATGTATATGAAATGAAATGCTGTGATGTGAGGAGTGTGGTGGTGTGATTTGGGCGATTTTGCGATGGGTTTGCGTTGCGCACTTGATGGTTAACTGGCGTTGTTGTGCTGCTGTTGCGACGACAAGGGGTCGGGGCTTGAGCGTTGTGAAAGGCCGGTCTGGCTTGTGCGTTTTTTGGGTGACGCGAGGCCGGCGGGCCGGAGGTGGGGGCTGGATTGGGAGATTGGTGAACTTGAGCGTCTTGAACATGGAAAATATAGCCTTTTGAACATATACTTGCCTTTCTGCATGGGTGGCCGTGGATATCGTTGTGTGTAGTGAAGCTGGCGTCGATAAAGAGAACAGCATCGCAAACATACCTGTGTACCTGCTTCGCTGCTAACGCTCACCACTTGCTTCTTACATATACCTTGGACTGCAGTACAAATGCCTTCGTCGACAGTAAGCATCTAGAATCGGACACAGAAACTCGCAATGGCAGAGCAACTTGTCGACGAGATCCATCTCCGAGGCGACTCTACTGGGCCAACAGGCGGGCATACACTCATATTCTTCGTGCCTGGCAATCCAGGTCTTATAAGCTACTACAATCACTTCCTGGTTACGCTGCGCTCCTTACTACGACAGAGAGAAAGCGAATCACACGGCCGGTTGCCTGCTACGGTGTACCATTTCCACCGTGCCAGCCTCGCGGGCTTCGATCTCGCGCTTGATTCACGCGCTGTAAGGTCTGATCTCAAGAAGTCACTGCCTCTCAGCCTTGTGGACCAAGTACTTGATACGAAGGAACGTCTGCATCTGACAGTTGAGCGCGTTGCGAAGGAGCGTGAAGTCACTTCACGTGAGATTGAGGTCATAATGGTCGGCCATTCGATCGGCGCCTACATCTGCCTCGAGATCGTCTCGCAGCTCCAGAAAGCCGCAGGTGCCAAGATCAACATCACAGCAAGTCTGTGCCTCTTCCCGACAGTGTTTGAATTGGCGAAGAGCCCGATGGGACGGAAAGTCGGTGTAGGTCTTGTCACTGAGTGTTGGGCTACAGCGATGAAGCTAAGTACATCTAGCCATTGACTCGAATTCCCTCCTTCGCTCTCTTCATGCACGTGATCTCCAGGGCCATCTTCGGGCTCATGCCTTTGTTAGCGGTGACTGGACTTGTCGGACTTGTCACAAAGATGCCACAGCACCCTGCTCGGGTGACTGCATCTTTCCTGCAGAGCCAGTGGGGCGTATGGCAAGCTCTGTAGGTCGTCTTCCCGTCGTATGAGTGATCATTGATGCTAATGTCCGGCAGGCACATGGCCCGAGACGAGATCGCCAATCTGACTCACGATACCTGGTCAGATGAGCTTTGGGGTGGACCTGCAAGGCCGCTTGCGGTGACCGCTGCCACGATCAAGAGCCAGCAGTCTATACGCTCGTCGCAGGATCCACGTCCAAAGTTACACTTCTACTGGGGTGCCGATGATCACTGGGTGGCGGAGACGACGAGGGATGAGCTCTTCGCGACCAGAGCGAGAGTCGCGGACACACCTGACCAAGTGAACAGACCCGTGATGCACGTTGACACCAACGGTATAGGCCACGCCTTTTGTCTGGACGAAGCCGATACGCGCATCGTAGCCGAGAAGTGCAGTGAGTGGATTGCTGGGCTAGCAACATCACCACGATGAAGTATTTTGGCTTCAACCAGGTGCCATATAATTTCGCGACCAAGTGCTATCGCCGCAGAGCCTATACCATCTCCACAGCAGCATGGAACCTCATCCCCGAGAACCCCTTCACCACGATCGACTGCACATCGACATTATCCCTCTTCACTCCGCTCCAAAGCTTCAGCAAAACGTACCTCCCGCTCACAGGCGGCGAGAACTTCAACGCAATACTGTGCTTCCCGCTCCTCATCCTGAATCGCGCAGAAGTCACATTCGGATCGCCCGCACTTGCGTCCATGGATCTTGTCGGTCGTGGCGCAAGCTCCTCTGGCGCTGGTATGCGAGCAGCACTCAAATGCGGACGGCTGCGATGGCTCATGAGTTCTTCGAGACGGGTGTAGGACCACTGGTCTTCAGGCGCTCCGCTGCTGCCGCCGTTGTAGCGTGCGCTGCTGGCACGTTCGATCAGCCGCTCAGCTTCTTCGGCGCTGTAGCCTGTCACGTTGTTGTGGCCGTAGACTTGGGTCTGTCGACGCATAAGGCGGAGGCGACGGATGCGGTAGTCTATCACGTCTTGAGAAGACTCGTCTTCTTGTTGCGTGAGCTCGTCATCTGACGAGACCGTTACGGGCATTG
>JAVRRP010001163.1:0-10995 GCA_036872775.1 Oleoguttula sp. CCFEE 5521 | reverse complement strand
CCGCGATTCGAGGCGCGCGTCTTCGTGGCGTGAAGCGCAGATTACGAGGTCCAAGGACGAAGCGAGGGAGATTATTGAAGCGCATGAGGGGAGGATCAAGAGTGGTGAGAGTAGTCTTGGGGACTTGGCGACGACCGAGAGCGATTGTAGCTCGGCGAGGAAGCGAGGTGATCTGTGAGTTTTGTCCCGATTGACTGGTTCGAGTGCCACCAAGCCTTCTAACTGCACGATGTCGATTGGCACGTGGTGATGTGCTTGGCGCTTGGACGATGTACGCAAGCGAGCTTGTTCTGTGAGCGCCCGGCTAACAATATTCACAGTGGGTTCTTCGGCCATGGTGATATGCAGAAGGAGTTCGAGGAGGCTTCATTCGCGCTAAAGCCTGGTGAGATATCGCCAATCGTGGAGACGGCTTCCAGACTCCATATCATTGAGAGGTATGTACCCATCATTCCCGTTGCTGCCCTATTATTCGCACTCACGACCCGTGTTCTCACCACGAACCCGGCGCACTGGACATTCCGGCAGTTCTATGCAGGAACCCGCAATTGCAAAGGTTTGGTTGGCTAATGTATGCTTTGTGCAGGCTCGAGTGATCGTGGAATGCTGGGGGAAGTTCAAGTACTTCGTACACTACATGTACTCTGTACCCCGACCTCACTCCTGATGCTGGGCGTACAATGCCCTGATTGCTGCCGCGATCGCTCATCCAACAGCGAGAGATGTGCTCAAGTGATGATAAATTGACGCTACCACATGCGACTGCAAGAATGCTGTATCTTAGGCGTACAGCAAGTCTCAGGTATCGGTTGAGCTGCTGCGTGCAGCACGGCTTTCATTGTCTCTCTTCCACAAAGGGACACACCCTTAGCGTCTACTTCACTTTTGTCTACACTGCGCTCGTGTAAACATGTCAAACTGTTGACTATCACACAGTAACGGGAGCCTGCAGCAGATTCCGACCACAGTCGCGGATCTACCTTGGGCTGACAAGCAGTATCACATATGACACGATATGAGGAAGCTCTCCTTTCCTCAGTCACATCGCAGCACTCTCTGTCCGTGCGATCCTCGGATCACGAAGCAGCTTGCTGTACGCGAGAGCGACTGCTTCCCGCACCACCCTCGCTCCTGCCTCCCACGGATACCAGATCAGCATCAAAGTCTTGGCAAAACGTCTCGGACTGCATTCACGGAAGGCACGCCGCGTGCTCGACCGTCACTTCACTGCTGTTTTTTAGCAAGCGTTTCCCCCTCTGTACTTGCATTAATCCTCGCTCTCTTCACCACCACACTCGTTTCACATCATTCCAACCAACCAGGACGCCCAACTCGATCACATTCACTCACGCAAGCCCACACGACAGCATCCATACGATAGTCATTGACCAGACCTACGGGATCCTGATCCAGAGCCCTCCTAGTCTCTCGCTACAAGATCGGCCCTTGCAAACATGGCCGACAAGACCCGTCTCTCCTGGATGCGCCCCCAGGACAACACCCGCAACGATTGGTCCAAGCAGCGCGTCCCCACAAAGTCCACCAGCGATAACTTCGGCGGCGACACTTTCTCCTACGACGAGACGTACCTCGCACCCTTCCGTATGCCCAAGGATCTCAACGACGCAAAGCTGCTGCCCAGTAAGATTCTGCTCGCAGCAAACGATTGGGCTCAGGCTGGTGCTGCGCTCGAGACTGCGCTTGAGAGGATTGGTAAGCTGAGGGCTGAGGCT
Source organism: Oleoguttula sp. CCFEE 5521 (assembly GCA_036872775.1). NCBI lineage: Eukaryota > Fungi > Ascomycota > Dothideomycetes > Mycosphaerellales > Teratosphaeriaceae > Oleoguttula > Oleoguttula sp. CCFEE 5521. Next base: position 9,262 of record JAVRRP010001163.1, on the reverse strand, counting down.
GTTTCGAGGGGGTGGCCGGACAAGGCGTCGACTGCGCATTTGACTCGGGTTCACTGGGCGTATCAGGGCTCGAAAGAGGAGAGCACGGGTTCGCATATTCCGATCGAGGCCGAGACTTCGCCGGCTGTGTCTGGTGCACAATCGCCGCAGATTGGGCCGGTGTCTCCTGGTCCTCAGCTGGCTCCTCCTGTGTTGCCGGTGCCGATCGCCACCACACAGAAGCCCGTCGTGCTAGTCGCCCCGATGCCAAACATGGGCGTTGGCATGGAGTCGCCGCCCTTCACTCCTCAGCTCAGCGTCGCGCCAGGAACGCCTGCCAATCCTGTCGATGCGAGCAAGATTACCACGCCTGACCTGGTCAAGGTTAATAGCCAGCTCATTATGCCCGCAACCGCTGGTCCGATGTCACCACCAAGCAGTGCCTTGCCGTCAGCACCTTTCAACACGCCAATCTCCACCGCTTCCACGACCGGCGCGACCACTCCGGCCTCATCCGCTGCGGCTTCTCCTCCCGTCTCCGTCGTCGTCCCTGGCGCCTACCCTCTGTCGTCCCATCCACCTCCCACCACCATCCCAGCCACTGCCGCTCTGCCGATGTCCCATGTCACCCCCTCTCCAATCTTCGACGAAAACGCCTGGGAGACCTACCTTCGCCAATTCCACGCCGAGCTCGAAGACCTCAACAAGAACAACCTCAAACGCTTCAAAGGTTTCGGCATGGACCAGGACACGCTCGCTCACGAGTACTCTCATAGCGCGTACGAGTACAGTCGCAAGACCGAGCACGATCATCCTGTTCGTGAGGATCATGGGAAGCTTGAGGGGGAGATGAAGACGAAGGGAGACGAGTGGGATGCCAAGGGAGCGCTGGGGAGGTTTGTGGAGTGGAGGGATGGGGTGAGGGGGCTGTACAAGCAGTATGAGGAGAGGGTCAAGTCGGTCAAGGAGCCGGAGTTGGAGGAGGTAAAGAGGGAGAGGATGGCGAGGGGATTGGCTTTGTGAGGAAGACGACTGGGATTTGGTGTGAAGACGATAGTAAGCAGTGAGCACTATTGACCTGGGAAGGAGCCGTCTGGCGGGAAGGAGAGGATGCATGATGATGATGCGGGTAGCGATGGCGTCCAGGCGAAAACCTGGGAGTATGTGGCGAGTGTACCCTACGGACAGTTGACGATGGGGTATTGCGAGACTGGCGCTGGCGCTGGAAGCAATAGACTACCTGATCCAGAATACCTAGATGGACGATTTTGATGGTGACAACCTTGGGCTATACCGGTGGTCGGCATAGTCAAAGTTCTTTCATGCGCAGCTTGATAGTCCCTCATGGATGCGTGTATCGTTCCTCATCTACTTGTGTTCTATGGTACATATGTTGGTACATCCAGTCATCTTCTAACACTATTGTCTGGGTTCGGCGTCGAGGTAATGCGTGCTGCTCCTGGAGTCAGGAGCCCTTCCCCGGCGTCTACTAACTCGATTCGCTGTGTCTTGCAGTTTCGGCAGAGAATCATGCCAGAGTCATCAATGGGACCGGCCTATACGGAATCGGCACCCAACTAAAGGACTTTGCTCGAAGGTGCCGCTGTCTCTTCCATCCCATCGCTGGTAGACTTCTCCCATCCTCCATTTCACCCTTTGCTTCATGCGTCTCCGCATCTGCGCTCTCAAGCGCTTTTTGCCCATCACTGATTTCTCTCCCCGTCAAGACAATTCACAGATGCATCGGCGCCAAGCTCAACACCTTGCCCCACCCCCGTTCCCTCAACTCCCTTCCCACAACGCCACTCAATCGCGTCCCAATAGGCTCTCCAGCCTTTGATATCAACACACAAGCGTTATCACCAAACTTCACTACACTCCCATCCTTCCGCTGCACCTGCTTGGCGGTCCTCACCACCACCGCATGCCTGATATCGCCGCGACGGACTTTGTTCGCTGAGCTGACTGTGGATTTTGAGGACGAGGCTGTCTCGGGGCCGAAGGAACGCTGCTTCTGGACGACGATGACTATGCGGTCGCCTATGGAGGCTGCGCGCTTCATTTTGAGGACTTGGATGCATTCTGCCAGGGCGGCGCCGGAGTTGTCGATTACGTTCAGCATTGTCTGACCATCTCTCCATTAGCTTGGGGGGTGTGAATAAGGGCATGAAGGGAGGGATGTACCTTTAATTGAATCATGGTGGCGATTGCGGTGCCTCAATAGACAGTCTCCTTCTACCGTAGTCGTCTTATTCTCGCGTTCATACGAGGGTTGGAGTGCTCGATACTAGCGCCATCTCGGATCGGCACGCCGAAGAAGCCGGCGCGCAACATCTCATGCACATGCACATGACAAGGGGTGGCTGGTGAATACTAATAATGCGGTACCTGAATGCCATTCACAATAATACTGCAGTCAGTTTGCTGCATGACAATGCCCACTCGTACAGTCGCGACGCTTCGCTATAGAGATCACCACTTCTAGACTGTTCGCGCGCGGAAGATGCACGAGGAATGTCTCTGCCGCATCTGGACGCCAGCCTCACTCTGACTTTAGCCCTTTGAGACGCTGTGGTACGGAGGCGCTTCTGTTTGCAGAACATACTCCCTGACTACCCCTACTCACTGCGAAGGACTCGAGGACATGATACGGCCGAGGAGACGCGCAACAGTGCGATAGTGACGAGGGACGATCACGAGACCTACGCGCAATAATGGCCCCTCATGCCAGTGACCTTGAGGAGGCGCTGAGGAAGAAGGGAGGACTGACCCTCTCGCAATTGGCGAATTACGACGACATCATTACTGATGCGCTGGTGGATCGCGTAAGCCTGGTCTTGTATCCCGACGAGAGTCAAATCCACTAACAACACACGGTTCAGGTCTACTTCTGGTCCACGATCCGCAAGTTGAAGCCCAACTTCCACCCCTCGCGCTCCATAACCGAGGAGCCAATCACCACCATCCTCCGTCGCGACACCATCATCAACAAGGATCCCATCACGGCCGTACGGAAACTACTGTCCCTGCCTGGGCTGGCACGGTACTTCTCTTCCCTGCGTTCCACGGACGAGAAAGAACACTTCGAGCGACACTTGCGCAAGTACGTCAACATCTACCTCCCGGACTGTCCCTTCGAGGTGGGCACGACGAATCGCTACACCATCGTCACGCATGAAGCATGTATCACTGCGAGGAGGGTCATACCGCAGGGCGAGCCGGTGAAGTATCTTACGGGGATTCAGGTTGAGATGACGGAGCGGGAGGAGAAAGAGCTCTCTTCCCGGACAGATTTCAGTATTGTCATCTCGTCGAGGAGGAAACGACCGAGCTTGTTCCTTGGACCTGCAAGGTTCGCGAATCACGACTGCGATTCGAATGCTAAGCTGTCTACCAGCGGAGCCCATGGGATTCACATCGTGGCTAGGAGGAGCATCGCCATCGGCGAGGAGATCACTGTCACCTATGGCGAAGACTACTTCGGTCAAGATAATTGCGAATGCCTGTGTGCGACTTGTGAGCGACAGCAAAGAAACGGATGGGATCCGCAGGGTCCTTTATTGCACGAGAGTAGCAGTGAGGAGGAATCTGAAGAAGAGGCTGAAGAGGTGAAGCCGAAGAGGAGAGGTGGGGCGAAGAGGGAAAGGAGCATCTTTGACGCTCCCAGGCCGGGTGCGCTGAAGAGAAAGCGAGGCATGGAAAGTCCTGCAGTGGCTGACAGTGAGACGAGTCAGATTCCGAGGCGGAAGAGAGGCCGCTTTGGGCGGAAGCCGAAGGGCGGCCCTGTCAGACCCGCAAAGCGCTTGCTGGAGGATGCAGATGGCCAGCCTCTGAGCTCTGCAGATGCGCGCAAAATCATGGCGGAATGGTTTGAGCAACGACGTAGCGCTCAAGACCAGGAGTCTGATGCAGAGGTGTCTAGACCACCTGCGCGACGGGGCCGGAAGCCGAAAGTCAAGCAGGAGCCCGTAGAGGATGAAGAGATTGAGGTGGTCAGAAAGCAAAGCTGGCTCACCCGTAGCGTGGGCGTCCTTTGCGATGTCATGGGCCGTGCACTGGGTACGGTGCAGGACGAGATCGACGCTCTGAACCGCGAGACAGCGGAGCTGTTGGGCTGGAAGCCAGAAGACGTGCCGTCACATTACAATCGCGGCGAAGCGGAGCCGAAAGTGCAGATCGAAGAGCGGGACGAAGATGCCGACGACGAGAGCGTCAATGATGATGACGATAACAACGGCTTCGTGTTGAATAGTCGCGATCTAGGCAATGGGCATAGGCTTCGCGCCTCAGGATCGCAGCCGATGGGCCTGGATGGAGCATGCGACGAACGACCAGGACAACATCACTTTGACAGCCTCTCAGTAGCCGGCAAGCTCGACTTTGGCATCACCAAGCCACTGCGTGCCTTGTCAGCACCACAGACAGTCAATAAGACTTCGGCCTACAGCAGCGGCCTGAGCAGTCCGGCACCGAGCCCGGTTCCCTCGCCTCCAGCGACGGCACCGACAAAGTCGAAGACCACCTCTTCGCTGGAGGTGCAGAAATTGCGCACCGAGGGTCTCAGGAAGGTTCGCAGTGAGAGCAGTCTACGCAACGTGGTGAATGTAAACGATCAGAAGCTCAGTGACAAAGACAGAGACGATGTCTTTGAGGTACCGCTATCGCCTATTCCTGATGCTGCACCGGTGAAGAGAGGTCCAGGACGACCTCGGAAGAAGGTGAGGACGCTCAAGACGAGGCGTGACACTGGAGACAGCACATCGGACACGCTACAGAGCCCTGCTGAGACGAGCTCACTTTCATCAGTGTTCAGCCGCTCCAGTGAGCAAGACAAGGCGGAGTCGACGTCTTCGCTGAACGACTCGCCAGACCCACCCGAAGGCTTTTCGAAGGGTAGCATCCTAAGCGATATGGTCAATATGTACACCACCGAGACTCCGCCTGTCGAAGACGAAGAGATGCTAGACGCGACAGCCGAAAACGCCGCATCAAAAGCCACCCGTGGCCGCCCTCCCAAGCGAAGGTCCCTTCGCGGCCTCCCCGTTTCTGAATCACTGACCCCTAGCCTCGAACTTTCCGGCCGCCGCAACGCCGTCCACCACGCACCAGCTGACACACTCCCCTCACCGCCCGACGAAGAGACGGCACGTCCGAAACGCGGCCCCCCTCGCATTCTGCACGACCACATCAACCCCGCTCTCCTCCTCACCACGTCCCTCCACCGCTTCGTCACCTGCCGCAACTGCGACCAGGACTTCCTGCAATCCGACGGTACGCGCTATGAGATGCGCATCGCTTGCCCGAGGTGCGAGAGGCATAGCAAATTGTATGGCTTCTACTGGCCCAAGTGCGAGAGGGAGGGGAAGTGGGATAATGAGGAGAGGGTGCTGGATCATCGGACTATCCATCGATTCTTGCCACGCGCGGAGGACAGCGACGAGGAGGCGGAGGCAAGCGAGGAGGAAGAAGTTGTCAAGAAGACCGGGCGGGTTGCGAGGTTAAGGGAGACTGATCGGAGGAGGAGTGAGAGCTTGAATGGGAAGAGTGTTCAGCCGCCGATGAAGCGACGGAGGAGGGTTGAAGAGGTCGTGGAGGTGACTAAGCCTGTTGCTGCCAAGCGGTCGAGGGGCATCAAGGTCGAAGAAGTGACGCCTGTGAAGCGGGGGCGAGGGCGACCACCGCGTGTCAAGGTGGCTGAGAAGTTTCCTGCGCCTTTGCTGGCGAGACGCTCACGACGAAGCGGATGATGGCTTACACGGGTGTTCCTGCTTGGGAGCGTGCTAGACGTAGCCTCGAGGGTAGTACTTCCGAGACGCGCACAGTATCTCTACCACAAATATCTCTAGATAGCTCCTCCCTACCAAACATCCTTACCTTACCCACCCTTAAGCCATGCATTCAGTCACAAATAGTCTCACACCTCCTTTACCCCACTAAGCGGTGGCTCCCCCCGTCCAATGTCCCCGAAACTCACATGCCTCGCCCCCATGCCCGGTCTGCACTCAGCCCCACCAGCACCCATGTCCTCCTGACTCACATACGTCGGCGGCCTGTTGAGGCCTATCCCTATGCCTCCTTCTTTCTCGTTTACTTCTTCGACTCTCGCGCCGTAACCCCAGCTCATCCCACCTGGGCCGCCGGGTCGCGGCATAGGCATCGGTGATAGAGGGCGGCGAGTCTCGTGTGGCAAGTCAGTGGAGGCCACAGGCGTTAGCGGTCTGTCTGGCGTCGGGGGCGAGGGACCCGCTGGACGGGAAGGGTAGTATGGTTCGTCTGGGTAGCGCTGTGGCTGGCTACCCTGGGGTACTGGGATTGTGGAGCGGAATGGGGGATTGGAGGGCAAGGCTGTAGGGTTGAGAGGCTGAGGTTGGGTAGCGTAGGGGGTGGAGTGGAAGGGACGATCGAAGCCGCCGGTGCTGCTGGCCGCGGCGTCTGGGAAAGCTGCAGCTCCGGAGCCGCCATTGTTGGGTCGAGGCCGCCGAGGTGGGCCACGACGAGGACCACTTCTACCATTCGTCCTGCCTATTGCCACGATATGAAGTCAGCGTGAAAGCTCATAGATGGTGTAAGGCGTGAAGGAGACAGGTGTACGTACATACCGCCTCTATTCCCGCCACTCCTCCCTCCCCCTCCCCGGTCATCATCATTCCACTCATCACCCCAGTCATCATCCTCCGCGTCAAATCCGCCACGTTGTCTCCTATTCCCTCTGAGTCCGCCACCACGACTTGCCTGCCGCAGCTCAGCCATAGCAGCCCGCATCCTCAGCTCCTCCCTCGGATCCCGGCCACCTGGCGCCGCACTACCTATACCAGGCATCGCTCCCCCACCTGCGGCAAGAGCAGCAGCTACCTGCGCTTGCAATTGCTGTACTTGCGCCGCCAAGCTGGCAGGATCGTTCATCATCCCACTTGCTTGCATGTTCCTGATTGTCTGCGATAATTTCGCTTGGTACTGCTTCTGCTTCTGCTCCGCGCTGGAGCCGAAGAGCATGTCTCGGATTTCGGACTGTTGTTCAGCGTATAGCTTTGCGGCTGCGGATTCTTGGGTCTGTAAGAGCGGGTCGGTGCCTGCTGACATTTGGCGGAGGCGCGCGGCGAGCAGGGCGTCGATGTCTTTGTCGCGCGACGGAGCATCCCAAGGTTTGCAACCACTGCTTGTGTAGTGATCCGTCCAAGGAGAAGACCCAGCCCAGGGAGGAGGAGGAGGAGGACACCAGGGTGGCGGCATCATGTCACTCCAGGGTCCCCAGGGTAGCCGGCCTTTGCGCTTTTCTCGCGCGCTGTACTCGTCTAGGATCTCGCGAAGCATGCTGTAGTCTCGTACCGTCCACTCGCTACTCGGTTTCCAGCCTCCCGGCCACGGCCCAGGTCCCATCATACCCCACGGTGTTCCACAGCCACCGCCATAAGGCCCACTACCGTATTCATTCGCGAAGCCAGCCATGTTACCATAGCCCGTGGCCATGTTCGTTCCCATCGGCGACTGCATCGGCATTCCCGGCAATCCTCCAGGCATCGTCATCTGCATCGCCCCTCCTCGCGCAAAAGCTCGATCCATATAGTCAAAGGGGTCGTGGTATCGATTCTTCCCGTTACCTCCACGCTCAACGTACCAGTAGTTACTTCGCTTCGAGCCGTGTGAGCGGTGATTATCGCAGCCTGGTGGACCAGGGCAGCAGGACCGGAAGCAGTCGGCGGGGAGGTAGAGTTGGGTGTATTTGTGGGAGGGAAGGGAGCAGTCGGCGCCCATGCTGTTGTGCTGTCTTGAGGGGAGATGTAGAGGGGTCAAAACTTCGATATTCTCTGAACGAGGTCGCAGGACGTCAGGGCGATGAAATCATGAGCAACAGGAGCCTTGGGGAGTGTCTACGCAGAAGAAAACTGCGTGCGTGACGTGCGCGACGTGCGTGAAGAACGACATGTTGAACGTTGGCGGAGGATAGGGAGGCGGAGAGGCAACATACTGAAAGAAACAGCGGTAAGATGGGGCTGACGCGGTACTGTAGTATGGGGGAAATGTAGCAAACAAACCTGCTGGCCAGGAATGAAACGGAGTTGACCTTGCAAGTGCGCACCAGTCGACAACAACGCCGACTTGACAAACATACTCAAGTGTGTTCGAGATGCAGACGAGAACAGGTCTGCCTCGCCATGCACCTCGATGGGGAGGGGAACCATCGCAGCAGAATGCGAGCGATCCGGGCGGCCATGCAGGCATCCGACCCTTGCGTCGCACCATTCCGGACAGTTCGAGTCGATTAGTTATCTATCAATCCGGTCGCGGCTTTATGATCCAGTCTCCCAAATTGCAAAGTCCTCCAGCGCCTGCGCTAATCCCGGGATGCTTGCTTTTCACTGATATCGCATAGAGGCGCGGACAGTATATTCCTGCCTGTAGCCTCGCCATGCGAGTCTCCATCGTGCGATTCGTCCAGTGGTCTACTTCTTCGCGTCCAGTGTAGACCATACGTTCTGGCAATTCACGCAGACATAGAAAAGTGCCTGTAAGTTCACGTCAGCTGCCTGCTTTGAATGCACTAATGTGAGGATCATCATCCACTCACCATCCCCGTCTCAGCTGTCCGCTGCTGCGACTGAAAGTAGACCGCGTCCCGTGTATGGCATCTCTTGCATTCGACCTCGGCGTGCGGGAGCTATGACACCAGATCCGTCAGCACATCTGCTCGGAAAAGACAAACGGTATACGGTGCTTGTGCAGTCCTCCTCTTGCCTCCCTTTCATCTGCCTGCACTAGACATCGTCCGCTCCCGCTTCTCCGCCTCGACGAGCTCCGCCTCTTCCACAGCACCTCCCATCTTCTGCTCCGGGTCATCCACCTCCAACGCAACATAGCCATCACTCGCCTGCCCACAGAGCGGACATAGGATTTCCTGCCCACAAAACGTGCACATCTCGGGCATCGGATCGTCGTCGTCCGCGTCACCTCCCTCCATGAACGAGTCTGTAGGCATCACATATGGGTCATCACCTACTGTAGGATCCTGCGCCACGTCCTCGACGTTCCCTGCAGTCTCGGCGATCTGTTCCTGGAGTGAATTGCGGTAGACGCATGCAGCGCGTGCATCTTCGCTGTACTGGCAGGATTTGCAAGAGAACATGAGAGTGTTGTCGTGGTTATTTGCGTTGGGATAGAGCATGTTGGAGCTAGAACATTGTCAGACTTGTCACGTCGATGGTAACCTAATTCAGTGCATACCATTCTCGACAGAAGCGGAAGCTGATCTTCTTCGATCCTTCCTCGTGCACGTCGGCGCCGATGT
>JAVRRP010001162.1:0-11004 GCA_036872775.1 Oleoguttula sp. CCFEE 5521 | reverse complement strand
GGTTTCGCCTCGCGAAGCCAATGAGAGGTCTATGTGAGGAGCTGTCGTCGGGATCGACCGCTGGGAACACACATTCTTGGATGTGCTTATCGCTCTTGGCGGTATGTAGAGGAACCCTTGGAAAGCTTCGAGAAGCGTGATTGGATTGGGAGGATATTGCCAATGGATGTGTTGGTTTGGGAATCGGGTTTGGGGTTAAAGGTTTGAGGTGTGACGGCTGATGATCGCCGTGCTGCGACATTTTCGAGCGAGGACTTTCGTCAGATCTTCGGCGCAAATGGAGGACGATGCGAGGTCAAGCACGGGGGCTCGTCCACGGCGGAGGTAGAGTGTTACGAGAAGGGTGAAGCGAGAATCAACATTAGGGGATATACGCTCCTGTCAGTGAGCTCTAGGGCGGAACCTGCCCATCTACCCAACATCGAGCTCGTAAGCCGATCACATCCTCCAGACAACCTCATCTCCTCCGCGTCCCTTCCCCTCATCCAATCTCACTCATCGGTAAGGATCATACTCGCCCTCCCCCTCCCTCCCAATCGTCTCATCCCCTTTCAGCCCACTCGCATTCGGCAGCGCTACCTCTTCTTCGCTGCCTCCTTTACCCCAGCCAAACCAGCCGTTGACTTTCTTGGAGGTGTTGCTCCTCTTGATCTCGGGTGGCTTCACGCTCTCCACAGACCCATTGGATTTGTGTATAGTGTCGAGCAAGTTGCTACCTCTACTTACGCTGAGCTTGCCGATGGGCGCTGGTATGGGCTCGGGCTCGTCGTCTTCAGACGGCAAAGGGTCCGCGATAAGTGAGGCGGGCCGGATTCCAATGCTCTTGACGAGCTCAATGGTGGCGTGCGTGAGGTTCGAGGCCGCTGCGTCGAGTAGGCCGACAGGACTGAGGCCATGGGAGGCGACGTGCAATTTACCGGCTGTAATCAGAGAGTTGGCAGTGCCCATCACACGCGCCTTTAGCTTCCCCAAGCTTTCTCGGCCGACTTCGTCACTGCCGCTCCCGGAACTGTGTGGCGATGGCGAGGGGGTTGGATAGCCCGACGTGGACAAGGGCGAAGTGATAGCCGCGACAGAGACTGCGACCTCTTTGACGGCCGAGAGTACTGGCGCAGGCTCGGATTGTCGGCCTGCTAGCAGCAGCGACTCGATGGCGAGTTGGAAGTTGGTGACTGCTACGCCGTCTACGAGACCGGTCTCGCTGACGAAAGCCGAGGGTAGTGCGGGCTTAGTTCCAGGCAGACCCATGGTGGAGGCACGGAGGGAGCGGTTCTGAGCCCGCAGCTTGGCGTAGCGAGTCCGCCATTTCGAGATCTCCGACTCCAGGGATGAGATGCGGGAGTGCTGGGCTTCCGTCTCCTCGGTGGAAGAATGATGGGTCGAGCTTAGAGCGCGCATCTCGGTCAGATGTTGCATAGCCTGTGCTTGAACTTCACTCGTGCGCTGTTCCTGCGATGCGAGCTCTTCCTCAAGGGCGCGGATACGACTTTCTTGGACTGCGGATCCCGTCAAAGGAGTATCGCGGATCTCTTCGAGCTCGGCTTGTTGCGTGCGAAGGTGGTTCTGCAAGCTGTCGCGTTGTCGGGAGAGATCTTCCAGCTGAGCGCGGAGGGAGGAGTGTTCTGACTGCAGTCCTGATAGAGATGACTGCAGGGTGGTCTTCTCGATGTGAGTGTCTTGCAGTTGAGTTGTGATATCCCTGAGGCTACGCTCGTGAGTGGCATGCAAGTCTTGATCCTGCTGGCTCTTCCCACTCCGAAGACTGTCGAGCTCGTTCTTCATCGTCTCGTGCAAGCGCTGTGCATCCAAGACTCTCTGCTCGAGCTCTTCTCGCAAATCATGCCAATCCCTCCGCTCTTCGCTGACATGCCGCTCCCTCTCTTCGACCTCTAGGCGTCTGCCCTCCAAATCGCGATCTCTTTGCAGCAGACTGCCTTCCAGCTCCTGCACCTTGCTTTTCAATGTCGCAATCTCCGCCTCCTTCGCCTTCATCACCTCCAGATCTACCCCTCGACCAGCACCCGGGCTCATAGCCTCACTGCCCAGCGGACTACTCAACATGTCCATTCCCTTTTCCTCCCCGTATGGGCTGATACCCATGTCCTCTTCGTCATCATCCTCAACCATGGTGCTTTTGTTCGGCACTATCGTGTTGCTTTGAAATGTCTTCGGCAGTGGCTTCATGAGGTCTCCTCTGTCACTCTGCTCGCTGGGTCTTCGGCTTCCGGCACCCATGGGACTGGCAGGTCTGAAGTTCTGATACGGCGCTTGGGGCATGCCCGGCCTTCCCTGACCAGGCAATGGGACTCGATATCCTGGCGGCATACCGCGTCCCTGACTGTTGCTGCTCAGCGGTCTCTCGCCATCGCCGCCTGTGAACCGCGGAATGCGGCGTTCCAGCTCGTAGAAGACGTCTGTAGCTAGCTGCTTGAATCTCTCAATTGGAAGCGTGCTCAACTTTTGCCGCGCCTGATTCCGCTTGGGGTGGAAGTTGTTTTTTGGTAGTAGGTATCGCGGCACATCTCGCACGCGCTGTAATCGCTCGTCTTCTCGCCGGATCAACTCGTCGTAGACATCGGTACTAAGCTCCATGAACTGGGTGACGGACAGTCGCAGCAACTTGTCCCTTGCGCGGTTGGGCTTAAGATTGCCTTTCTCATCGCGCAGACTCGTGGCCAAGTAGTTCTTCAGCACTTGATAGTGCCGGGACAGAACATCCTCGTTGTCTGGCCGAAGCCCTGTACTCCTGCCACTATCCCGCGCGCCTCCAGACGGTCCAAAACGCCCATCACTGCGTCCTCCTATCGAGCTCGCAGAGGACGGTGGTCGCATACTCCCACTGCTTGCGGCCGAGGGCCGCGACATATCTGTACTGCCACTCGGGTGCTGAGAGCCTGGCGGTGAAGGTCGCTGTGGTCGCGCAGCGCCATACGGTCCACCTCCATAAGGTACATCGTTGGGCGTGCCGCCCAGAGAGTTGAAGTTGGGATTGCTCGTGCCGTTTGGGGGACCGTAGCGTGATGCGAAGGAGTCGGAGCTGTTCATTGAGAGGGGAGATATGGGGCCATTATGACGATGCATGGTGGGTGGTGGCATACGACAGCTGCTCAGTGAAGGCGCATTGAGTGCAGAGGGTACGCAAGGAGACGGTCAATGATGTAGCTGCCGGGCACGGAATTCCAATGCGTGGAGGTTATGCTATAGCGCGTGATGCCGGAGACTCGCGAGCCGTGGTGTCGCAGTGTGTTGCGAAAGGCCCCTTCCGAGTCGCGGGTGTCACAGATGTCGTTTCTTGCTGTAGGCCTGTCAAAGGCGCGTAGCGGAGGCCGTGTCGCTTGTTCTTGCTCGAAGCCGTGTTCTTGCCTCCAAATGAATGTCCAGTCCCCCGTGAATATGGCGTTCAAATCCTTCGCACAGCAGTAACACACACGCGCAAGAGAGATACTCGGACAAGCGGCAAGGGTCAAGTCGAGACGGCGGGTGGATGTCGAGTTTCACAGCGCAAGCCAGCCAGCCCCTGGATGTGCACAGACTTGACAGATTCGCGTAACTTGCACTGGCCAATGATATTGCGCAATCAAGCTTCGTACCTGCCAAGTGCTGCAGGAGAATAGGCACGTCCCGCTGCAGGCGGCTGGCGCAATGGATCCTTGCCGGATAACGCAATGTCAAGTGGACCGAACATCTCAGAATTCCATTAAGAGGCTATGTTGCGATGCGAAGCATTGGAACTCTTCGGCGATCTACATCTGACACGGGACTCGGAGCGAGCGCAGTTGACTAAGGTGGACTTTACCGGAACCATGCGCGAACCGAATAACCAAAGGTGATGGACTTCGCCAATGTTTGTGGCTACATACATGAGAGTCACTGCTGGACACTGATGAACATGCCATCGGAGCCACCGCATGACTGACCGGACAGCGACGTGTACTATTCAGCTCGTGGCTCAATACTTCACCGGATCAACTTCCAGGCTCTTACTAGTATGCGGTCGTCTTGCGATGCTTTGGTCTCGACGCTCAGTGGAGCATCGTGTCTGCCTCCTCTCTTATCTGCCTCCTCTTTCTCATCGCGCTGAACGGCAGCGTCTTCAGTAATGAGTCGCAATGCCATTGTTGAGGAGGATGGTTTCACCTGGCGTTGATAGCGAGGATTCGCTCTGCGGCAGCGTGTACTGAGCGCTGTACGTGCTCGAATCGGCCTGGAAGTTCATAGCAGTTAGCACTACAGCCACTCCAATGTCTCAACGATTCAGCAGCAAGGGTCCTCCGATCAGACTCTCTGTGTGAGGGTGTATTGTCATTGCTCGCAGGCCTAAACAACCTTGCGACTTCGATATAAGCAACTTTCAATCATCACGAGAAGCTGTGCATGAGTGCTTGGATGGTGCCAGCTAACCTGCGAATGCCATTCGGATTTGTCCCCTCGATCAGTGGCGCTTGCGACTGATAGCTCTTGCCTAGCCATACACCAAAGTCAGTACTGGCTGAGAGCTGAAGGGGAGCGTGAGTCGTCGGAATAGCTGTGGATCAGAACGCTGCTGGAGCGGATTCTCCGACATTGATCTTGTCTCGGAATCCTGGCGACTTGTGGTCATCATGGAAGCGGAAGTCGCTGTATGGAGAGGGCGACATACCTTTTGTTCCTGCTCGTGCGATGTTGACCTCGATACGGATGCCTGGTCACGAATTAATATCCAAATTCTGTAGAGTGCGGATCCGATCCATCACCGCGAAGATGATGCGCAAATCAGGGAGTGTTGTCGACATTGGCTGCCTACCTGGGTCTGCCGTTCCTGATAAACGAACCATCGATTGTGTGAAGTGGTCATCATTCGGAGAGGTATGCTGGGATGCTGGGGAGACAGACCTTACATCTCTGCTCTTATCATGTTGAAGTTTGGATCGGCAGCCTGGTCACATCGGAAGTCAGCACTCGACCCTCAATGGTACCATCTCAATAGTGAGAAATGGACCTGCAAATCAGGGCGTTTACTTGTCTTGCGACATCGCTGCCCTCCTGGGTCTGCGATTCGGAGAAATCGATCGTCGTTCGATTGTGTCTGCTCATCATTGAGATGTGAGGGAAGGGAGTGGGTTTGCATACCTGCAATTTCTGCTTTCCGCAGGCGCCTGGCAAGCGACAGATGGTGCTCGGCGTATGCGAATGATCAGCACGAGCTCTTCGTGAAGTGTACCTGGCACTGGCGAGTAATTGAGGGGTGATCAGAGGTGAAGACTGGCTGTCAACAACGGCTACCCTCCTTGGGTCTGCCCCAGCGCAAATCGAAAGCTCTCTTGTCATGATGTGCAGCGGCGGAAGTGTGCTGCTGGAGCGAATGGACCGGGTGGGTAGGACTCAATTAGCTGATGTGATCTTTGATGAGTTGCTCCTGATACATTGCAGTTATCGCCCTGCGGATGCATAAAGTCAGCACGAGAACACCATGGACTGTGGTTTGGACTCTTCAGGATGTGTAGCCATTAGATGGACGCAAAGAGCTATCAGCAACGGCATGACCCGATGGGCACGCCTCTGACTCAAAGGAGAACTTGATGATCATCACTGCATGCGCGCGAGGGGAGGTTTATGCGTACCTGCATTTTTCCACACGTCCTCGTTCTCATCGAGTCCAGCCGCCGGAAGCGAAGTTCGGACCTGGTATTGCTAGGACGTCAGCTTGGACTTTGGAGTAACTCTCAACCGATCATGAATGAAGATGGGGTGAGGTCGGTCAAAAGGACGACTTGTCCTGGTCGCTATCGGCTTGCCTTGACGAGTTTGCTTCCTTTTGTACGACTTTAATGGCTTTCATCACTCCAGCAACTGGGAGGAGACCTGATCAAACATACTTCTTAGCCTGATCTATCGACCTCATGAACGTGCCGGTAGAATCAAGACCGTCTGTGGAGAAAGGAAAATGTCAACGACTGGTCAGGCGGCGGTTGCGAGGACTGAATAGCTTCGCAGGTTGAAGTTCAGAGGTGCTGAGAAGTAGCTGCCTTTGTTGCTCATTGCAGGGATGCTTCAGCGTCGCCAGTAGCCCGTTCACCTCGGCTAAGCAGAGCCCAGCTACGAAGCATGCCCTTTCCTCATCATGGAGGGGATAGCGAAGGGAGGGACAGCGACTTACCACCGGCAGTAACAACCGGTTTCTGATCTGTGAAAGACTTGCGGCGGCGTCTGCGATGTGTTCGCACTTCCGTGACGATGAAGGAGCGTCAACTGGCCGCGATGTCCGGACACCTGCATTCACCAGGAGATTCAGTCCATGTACCCGTGAGCTGTCCACACAAGAACACTCGTACTGGCAACGGCGGGAGGAGGGTGGCTTGCTTGCTCAGTATCGACCAGCCTCATTGGTGCCTTGACGCCTTTTGCCCAGGTGTCGCTCGGCCCTGATCACTCTGCATGGACCTGATGACACTACAGTCAGCTAATGCATATTGGACCTTTAGAGCAGCGACAGGGGAAGTGTTGTCTCGGTCAGACGATCAGAGTATTCCTCATCGTGCCAGAGTGTATCTTGATCGAATCCTGGCTAAGGAAGTCGATATGTTGTCATCAATGCAGCGTGAGGGATCGGCTGGACTTACCTTCGAAGCCACATCTCGATCTGGGAGACCATCGCCTTTGAGCCTCGGTGGCGTGGTGACTCTGAATGCCGGCGACCTATTCAGCTTGGTCAGCTGATGTTCGGCAGGATGTTGCAAGGATAGGGATGGTGCTGAGCGATCCTCAGATGGTTGGTGTTTGCATCGAGCTCCAAGACTCTCAATTGGACTTGCAGGTCGTGTTGTTGGTCATCCTGTCAAGGTCGGAGGAGGAGAAAATAGGGTACTTACTTGCTAGGTGGTATGTGGCGCTGTACTCTTGCCCGGACCGATACGATGGACGCCGACAGCTTCGGAGCGTCAATGGCGAGACTGGCGATCTGTCGATGCTGGTCAGCCCTGTCCCAGGGAGAGTATGCCGATGGGAGAGGAGGTCCTTGTCGCCTCAGACTGCGTTTGTTCACATAGAGTCCCAGACTCGGGTTCGAATGAAGATCATTGCACTTGGGATCACCTTTTGACAGATCAAGCCGCTGAACAAGGGAAGACTCACCGTTACATTGGCCACCTCTTGGGATTCCGCGGCAGGAAGGCGCTCTTGTGGAATAAGAAATGATGGCGACGAAGCTGCGAAGCTTCCTTGGTGCCTGCGATACGCCGTCAGCTGGTATACTGGTCGCGCTCGCTCGAAGACATGTCATCGATATCGCCTCAGACTGTGGAGATATTCACATTGAGTCCCTCGACTCGACTTCGAACATAGGACTACCTCATTGTATCATCTTTTGACGTCTTGGATCGTTTTTGGAGGGTAGAAGTACTAGCCTTGGCCAGCACCTAAGCCGCGCGTATCGGTCTTGTAGTTTCTTGCAGGCGCTCGCTGCTTCGGTGGAGGAGATTAGGGGAAGCTCTGCAGACTGCGACGTCAGGTCAGCTGATATGCAACAGGTTCTGGACTTCTGACGAGGATGTAAATATGGGGTGCAGTCAGAGTAACAAGGATGGCTGCATCGAGCACCTGCTCTTAGCTCAAAATCACGATGTGGATCATCATTGCACCTGTAAAGATCTTGCGGCAGGAGCCACTGACCTTAGTAACGCTGCGCATTGTCGAGAGAAAGATGCGGTGCTGCGAAGCCTCTGGTGGTGAAACATTCGAAACTAGTCGAGCGAACAGTCAGCGGAGGTACTGTGTTGCCGAATTACGGCCACCAAGGCGAGTCGGGCTATCAACCAGCCAACAGAGGTCTAGCTAACGCATCATCGGAAGCTGCTTGGCAATCTTGAGAGGTAGTGGACCTCTCCTCCTGCTGCGGAGGTGATGCACGCCGTCGCTGGAGACAGTGGCATCTTGCTGGACGGCGTCAGTGATGGTCTGGGATCCTAGCATTCAAGTCAGCATCAGCACAGCTGCCTCTGGTGTTGTGCAAGCAAGTGACAGAGTCGAAGTCAGAAGTTCTGGATATTGAGTATCGGCATCGAGCAGTGCTCTCAAAAACAGTGGTAATGTGTGTCATCCTGGCGATTGGCACGAGGAGAACATGCGGACTTACTGCACAGTCTTTCCTTCGCTCCTGTGGTGAGCGCTGTTGCTGTTTCCAATCTCTTTCTTTGTCGCTTGACCATGACATGGGCTTCGTGGGACGCGCGTCGATGTTCTGCGGCAACGTGGTCAGCTGTATCCTCACTATCTTGTGGTATACCGGAGATGTGAAGAGAAACGATCAGTAAGTGGAAGTTGTTCTCAGCGACCCGGAGGTCGTGGCGAGGTACCCAGCAAGTGCGGGTTCTTCTGCATTCGAACTTTGGAAACGAAGTTCATCATACTTCATGTACGGAATAGGTTGTTGGACTCACCAATGGTGTTACCTCGCGCTTCTATGCAGCGTCGTATGCTACTGTCGCAGGCACCGCCAGGGCGAAGCAGCGAAGCCGCGATCTGGCAAGAAGTTATGGTCAGCACAGTCTCGTCATGGAAGTAAGATACGCAAAGGGCGGAGGAGACTGATCAGATCTTGGGTAGAGGAGTTCTCATGTTGTCGGAACCCAGCACAGGTTCAGCGCTTCAAATTAGGTACGTCTCTTGTTGGTCATCATGCACAGGGGAAGGTAGGATGTGGGTGTGGCTTACTTGTTGGTCTTTTGAAGGTTGACAACCGTCGAATTAGCCTGAGGCCGTGGAGATTGCCGTCAGTCGTTGCAATCCGCGGACACGCGTCCGAATTTGGCTTACAGTGTCAGTAGGTGCACGGTAAGTCTGTGTCTCTGTTCTTCGATTGCGACCCGTCGCTCAGTACGCTTTGCTATTGTCAGTGCGCCAGGAACCAGCAAGTGGTTTTAGGACAAAGGCGCCACTGCGGCTTTCTGGTGCTCAAAAAGTATAGTATCTTGTTATTTTGATAATTGTATTGGTTGTCATCATCACTGGGCTCGCGGAGGGAGAGGTGGAACCGTACCTTCGTCGATGAGCTTGTTGTCGAGGACATAATGGCTCGCAGGACCACTAGTAGTCCGCAGTGTCTTCGATGATGTTGTTGAGTCGGGAGTGGCTTAGGGGGCGATGGTAGAGCTGGCTGTGAAGGTGTGTAGTCAGCAGATTGGGTCATTATCGATCGACGAGGAGTGATCGACGCGTCGAACGACTCCAACCAAGCAGACGTAGGGACGCCCTACCCATCTATGATCAGGGTGGTCCTTTAGGCACAGTCCCGTGTCAGAGACCTTGTTGGTCCCTTCGATGTTGGCTTTGGCTCGCGAAGGAGTGAGTAAACAGAGTCATTTGACCTGCAGAAGAGTGGATTGGTGGCGACCACAGGTGCCAGCGGTGAAACGATAAGGAGCTGCAATGTCGGTGTATGGAAGACAGAGCGCTTTGAATTGTAGGCGCCAGACTTGACGGGTGTTGATGTTGTGTCGAAGTGGATGTAGTGAGGAGGAAGTTGAAATTTGAGCAAGTGCGTGTTTACGCCGCAATAAGTCACGAGCTTGGCCTTAAGCGACATCACATCATGGCATCGACGACGAGACCAAGGAGTTAACTCACGAGAACGAAGCAGGTCGGGCATGACCAACGATCAATCGACTAATGAGTGACTACGTTTCAATACATCTCAGTGCCACCACCCGCTCTAACGATCAATGATTGTGTCCGTTGGTCGACACGTAGTCTTCAATATCGTGTATCACCGCTTTCCCACACTACGGGCTCGGCATTCTCCTAGTCGACTAAATGAAGGGTATTTACGGAGCAAGATCTACTTCTACACTGATCGCGATGAACGATAGATGGTATTACACGAGAGGTGAAGCAGACAAGTAGCACAGTCCGCAGGCAGACTCGTCCATGGATTACTCCCTTCCCACGCTTGACACCGGTCTTACAGAATACCAAGAGTGCAAAGCGTTCTTCTATTGCAGGCGTTGACTGGAACCGCTCTCTAGCCCGTCCCACTTCTGCAGCGACTTGCAATCAATGGTTAAAGCTATCCTCGAGACCGCTGCTTCCGCCGGTGGCCCGAGTCGACACGAAATGGGACAAAATGATGATCGAAGATGGGGACGGGCGGAAAGCAACGGATCCTCGGATAGCAGCAGCACAAGTTTGACGAGGCGGAGTGAGATCATATGATACGATACAGTGCTTGCAGATGGGAAGGTCAGAAGATGTTGGATTGAGTACGTGATTTGTGACAGATGGCCTGACGATAGGAACAAGGACTATGAACGGGCTGACTACTGGAACATCACCTCTTTAGCAGCAGCTAGTATCTTCGGCAATGGTCGTGCCGGTCAAGCAGTGCAGCCGTCAAATATTCCCACTACCGCATCGCCCCAGATGCGCTTGACTATCGATTGATCGAACACATGGCCTAGCGGAAGCTTGTGTGCCTATTTGGGGATCTTCGTCTCCCGCGCTGATTCAGATCTCCATTCGTCTGCAGCAACAAGTTACTCCATGCCTCTGCACCCTCTGGGAAGCAAGAGAGAACACGGTGAATGAACAACGGGTTCCAGCCGACGGCAAAACAGGAAGGATCAATGACGGTTCAGCATTGCGGTGTCTGGGAGTCATGAGCGTGGAAGAGAGCCAGCTGGATGATGAGGTGCGCGCCCGGAGTTGCCGAAAATCACTCGCTGAGCATCTGTCTTGTAGATGCTCGGTACCGGAATAATGGGCGAGATGATGTTGACTGCGGCTGGCTGATGTAAGCAGTCAGCCGCCAGACTCCCAGGTATTCCTACACCAATGCTGAGACCACTGGTGGAAAAACGTGAGAGTGAATTTCGAAAGCTCACGCCCGTTTGCCTTGCACGTGAGTTGGGCGGAGCACAACTCTTCATCTCGGAACCACAGAGATCAAACCGCTTGCGCCAGCGAGCTACGTCACATTCTACGCAATGGGACTTGGATCTGGATCATGCGCAAGGCGAGCTTAGTGCCGAGCAG
>JAVRRP010001161.1:0-11007 GCA_036872775.1 Oleoguttula sp. CCFEE 5521 | reverse complement strand
GTTGACGCGTAGGGGAATGCAGCCTTAAACATGCCCGTGGCGCTAATATAGCCATCTGAAGACCGCCTCTGTTGCATCACCGTGTTAGCCTTCTCCTCATCTCTGCCTCCCCTCTTGTCGCGCGCAACGTACCATCAAAAAGTACGCGTCCGGGTACTTCCTATTGCTCCCCTTCGCGAATATCCCACTCGAGCTCAAATCGCTTGGTAGCGGTACACGCAGGTGTGCGTAGTCCAACACACCGAGATTATCGGGTTTGGTCGCATTGCTAGTGTTCACCTGGCCGGGTTTGACCTTCAGCTCAGTCTGCCCAAGGCAACGGCGCTCGACGAGGATCTCATCTGTGATGCGCAACTACCGTTAGCATGGATGGGTTCATATAGGTAGGTCTTGCGCGAAGCTGCAGTGCGCCGATACGTGTACAGGGTCGAGGACGTACGATTTGGCGCGCGCTCTTCGATGAGCATAGGGTTCTTGTCCTCCGGCAGAGGGACGCGGCGAGTATCTGCCATTGCGCTGTAGGTATATGCGCGACCGTGTAGTGTTATCCTTGTCGAATGCGCGAAGTGTCGCGACCTCTTCCTCGGCGCAAGTGTGGCTGATGTAGACTCGACGCGATGCGACGCGATTGTCCACGCTCTCCTCTTTCGATATATGAACGACGTAAGAAGTGAATTACTATTGCATGTGATACAGTATGGTAGAGAAGAAACGTGTGAAGTCGGACAGAGACAAGGGTGCGATGCGATCGAGGAAGCTTGGGGACGGAATCTCGCAGGGCGCTCTGAAGTGTGGAGGCGGGCAGGGGAGATGGCAGTGGCTGGAGAGGATCGATGCGCTAGAAAGTCGTCACGTCAATGGCAATTTCTCGTCTCGTCACGCGCAGTGTACGTATCGCGATTCATGGAGATGAGATGATGGGACGTGTCCTCGGAACCATTTTGGCGTCAGGGTAAATCTATCATCTATTCATGTGCGTGCGACGACTCATAAGTGTGCGCATTATGTCCAGTCGTCCTGGGCGAGACGGCTAGAAGCCTCAAATGCAAGAGGCATTTACTCCTTGCCTCCAATAAATCTGTACACCACCGAGAAGTCTTTACCCTTGCAGCTCTCATCCTTCTCGACCGCGGCGTAAATATCTTTTGCATACGAACCAAGCTGTGGCTCGATACCAGCTTCCTGGCCAGCCTTCAGCGCGAGCTTCAAGTCCTTTAGCATCAACGCTGTGCCGAAGCCACCCTCATAGCCCTTGCTCGCAGGTGAACCCTCGACAACGCCTGGGACTGGGTTGTTGACCTCGCTTGGCCAACATTTCCCCGTAGCAGTATTAATCATGTCCGCCAACTTATGCGGATCCAGTCCCCACTTAACCCCCATGTTCATCGCCTCGCACGTCGCCACATTGTTCAGTGCAAGAAGGTAGTTGTTCGCCAGCTTCCCTTTCAACCCGCTCCCTTGCGGACCTAGATGTATGACTCGCTTCCCCATCATCATCAGCACCTCCGTTGCTCTTTCCAATACTGAGTCAGACGCGCCGATCATGAACGTCAACTTCCCCGCTGCGGCACCCACGACACCGCCAGACATGGGTGCGTCTATGAAGCGGCCTTGGCCTGAGGCGTGCGCGGCTTCGGCGACTTCCGAGGACGTCTTGGGATCTATCGTGCTGCAGTCTATGAAGAGGCGTTTGTGGTGGTTCGGGGCTTCCGTGAGGAGGGTGGGTGGTTGGAGGACTTGGCCGAAGACGGACTGGACGTGCGAGGGTTCGGGGAGGACGGTTATAATAGTTGTCTGAGCAGACGAGTCAGTGGTAGGCTCTGTTGAAGCGTTCGGCTTGCGAGTATCGGGAAAGCTTTCGTATCAGAGGATTGGCTTTGTATTGAGTAATCAAATAGACAGCTTGCGCTGCAACTTAGATCATAGTTATAAAGGAAAATTATACAGATCATCATGGAATGGTCTTGCGACTCGGGGAGATCGTGGGAGTGTACGTACCGACTTCTCAGCGACTTCCCGCACATTCTTTGCTATTGTCACATTGCCAACCTCTTTCGCGAATTGTGCTGTACTGGCTTCGTTGACATCGTGGATGATCATGGTGTCCGACTCGGGGATCTTTGTTCGGAGATTCTTGGCCATTGGGTAACCTGCCTTCGTTAGCGACAACACGGTCTTGAAACTCGAGATGAACGCCTCGTACCCATTCTCCCCAGTCCAATGAAGCCATAGCTTGCCTGCAACCGACTTCCAGTTGCGAAAGTCCTTCGACAAGCCGTTGGTGCTGCCAGAGCGCCGCTCGCGTGCCTTCGAAACACACCTGCCGCCCGCATCCTGGTGAGCTGTGTCGTGTGCCAAAGCCCTTAGTGGTCAGTTCCAGACTGCTATCTATGAGTTGGTAGATAATCCAGAGTTCAGAAATCCGCCGATGATCAAAGCAGTGCAACACAAACGGCTAGAGAGCTCATGCTCACCATGAAACGTAGCTACACGCCCCGAGCTCCTACGTAGGCGGCATACCTGGCGGATTGCCGGACACAGCACTGCCGAGGGTGTTGGTATCCTGCGAGCTCTGCAGTGCGGAGCTTTTGCTTCAGCCGCCCGCAATCTCCTCCGCGTGTGGAGTCAGATAACGGAAAGTGCGCATTACTCGCATGGTATGTAACACGTGACATAAGACGGCGGCGATGTGTGTGTAAATGCGTGCTTGACTTCTGAATGTGTGCATTGTATGGTCTATGAGCGTCCCCATATCTCGTCCCATCCCTTCAGATTCAGCTCGAGTGGCCCAGCCAACATCCCAGTCCTCGGCTCCCAGCCTTCACCAGGTTCAGGCAGACAGATCCACTCCCTCACACAGCCTGGTACATCCTCTTTCGCATGACTGATCACAAGCAGCGCCTGCTGATCTGTCAAGCCTGTCATAGTGTCCTTGCCAAGCTTGCTAAGCATGCTCTCGTATGCAATGCCATCCGCGACTCTGCTAACCTTTTCGCCTTGAGACAAGAAGAGCAGTGCTTTGTCGCGGACTACTTCGTCCATGCCACTAAAGGCTTCGTCAAGAATGACGAGCTCTGGATGGGCGACGATGGCGTGAAGGAAGAGTAGAAGACGTTGGCTGGAGAATGGAAGCTCGCCAAAACGTGTCTCTTTGGCCCATGCGAGGTCACTCTCATTTACTTGGGCAGATTCGAGCAGTGTCTCCGCTGCCGCGACCGACGAGCGCTCCAGCTTCTCAATCAAAGGTGCATCATCTGCCTTCGGACTAAGGTCCCTTGCAAACCACCTCAGGGTCGCTGCCACCCTCTGCTTCGCCTCATCGCTGAGCTTCGGCTTCGCGAGTGGCGCATCGGCCCACGCAGACTCCAAAGCTCGTCTGACTGTGATTTGACGAGGGAAGAAAGCATGTACCTCCGGACTCGAGTGTCCCATTCTCTGCTGTAGATCAAAAACACTGATGCCCTTCTCGCCCTTCTCGGGCAGTCTCGAGCGTCCGAAGAGCTTGACCGGCAAGCTATAGGCTTGTGGATGATCTGAGGTAATGAGACTGAGCATCGTGGTCTTGCCGCTGCCGTTTGGGCCAAAGATACCAGCGCGTTGACCGCGATGGAGGGACCAATGGAGACCTGAAGTGAGGGACGAGGCCGCGTGCCAGTCACCGAGGACCGTCTTGGAGCCATAAGAGACGCGGACGCCTGTCATCTCAACCACGGCGTCTCCAGGTGGAGGCGAGGGAAGCTGCTTGGGAAAGCCGTCACGGCTGAGTTGCTGCGCTGTCGAGGGAGTGCTGGTACCAGATTGCTGGATGACGTTCTTTTCGCCCTGTTTGACGACTCGCAGATCCTCGTCGACTGTCACTGTGTGATTGATCCAATGCGGCACTACATCTTCCGGCCGCAGACTGATCACCACCTTAGGCTGGCTACTCTCGGCCAGTTCCCTCAGCACTTCTGATAGTCTCGCAAGCGTATTTGGATCCAAGCCCATGAACGGCCCATCCAGCAGCAACACCTCAGGCCGATCAATGAGCGCCTTTGCGATTCGTGCCCGTCTCGTCTGCCCATTACTTAGGTTCGTGACGGGCATACCCAGCAGCCTACCCAGATCCAACTGCTCCGTCACTCTCGCCAATGCAGCCTGATCCACAGCATCCTCCACTCTTTCCAGAGCATTGAGCTCAGTATGGCCAGTCAAGTAATCCCGCACCGTGAAGTCCGTCTCCTCCCTCCGACTCTCATAGCGAGCACTGAGGTACGCTCCACGCACACTCGTACCTCCCACATTATTGCCTCGCTCAGCGTCGAAGCCAACATACTTGATCCCGTGGTGGAGCGAAGTAGCGATGTCAGACAAGTAAGGGTAGCTGCGGGCCGTGGGTGGCTGGCAGATGTGCTGGCCTGCGAGGATTTGGAGAAGCGTGGTACGGGCGACCGACGAAGGCGAGATCACGGACCAGTGTTGTTTCGCAGTGCCATTAGCTAGAATAAATTCCAGGCTAGCGAATAAAGGAGGGTTGTGGAGGTCCGTTGAGGATGGGTAGTTCCTGTAGAAGGTCGCGTTCTCGATTTGGATCAACGGCTTTGTGGAAGAGTGCCTACAGAACGGGACGGTCTTCCATGCTGGCAGCCAGGCTCGACGGCCGCTCAGCATCGCTCCACTGCCACGTCAAATTACTCGTAGAATACATTGTGAAAGGTGCCCGCGAACCAATGGCCTTGATCATGACTCGAGCCCAAGCTCCGTGCCAGAGCCGCGGTCTGACGTTGGTGCGGAGCAGGAAACAAACGTCTCTTGCGCAACAATGGTGATCCGCACTATGTCAACACCATACGCTGGATCGTTCTGGGCTTTTTGGAGTCTTGACTGACAGCGACAAGCGTGATGTTCCCAGCTATGCAGCCGAAGCGTCCGCAGGTAGACACTTCTCTGTAATATCGTCCCAGCGCTCGCTCACACCTCATCAGGCTCAAGGTCAGACCGTGAGAAAAAGCCCATCCTATCAGCAGACCCGAACGATGGCGTATCTCGATCCGGCCCCCAGATCCTCGAGACCACAGACTCAGATGGAAGCGATGCCACCCAATGCCCTTCCCGTCCGCTCCTCAAGCATTCCGACAACGACGGTCTACAACCCGGCCACGATGCACCCGGTGTTTTTTACCGAAGCTTGGCGAAGGCCTCCTTTCGCAGTACCGGGCTCTGCTGCGTTCAGTCCGGTAGCAACTGGCTATGTCTTCGGCGATACGAACACGCGATCTACGTTGACGAAGCTGTGAGGCGTGTGGTATTGCTCGATCGGATTCTCTTACAGAATACGATCGCCCGAAGGACTAGTCCCATATTGGCTGATTTCTCTTCACTCGCTATCGATTTGCACGACGCGAACTACGTTTGTCTCTGGGAAGATTTGGACGATTCCGTACCTCCAGCACCCGCATCTGTGACTTCAGACTACGGTAACTCGCAGTATCGCGAGATTGTGTGCGTTTCAGCTTACATTGTCGAATCATGACCAACTTCAGCATCTCACGGACAGATTGCCACAATGATTTACCACCGCAGCTAGGCTGAGGGGAGCAATGTCTACAACTCACATTTTCGGAGGAGTTACGGTGAGAGGCGGGATTAGCTGCATCACAATGGTATCTGCAAACACGGCTACATCGAAAATCACTGGGCTGGACCCCAAGGCATGTCTTACGTGCTATAACAGCTCAACTTGCATGCCCTCACACCTCCTTGACCAAGGTAGCTCTGGTGCCGTCATTCGAAATCTGGGTAGCAAATCCCTGCTCGTCCACATGCGTCCTCCAGGTTCTTAGACTGCCCCCAAGAAATCTGTCTCCATCAAAGGTCGCCCAGTCGAAGGTTGAGTAATAGATACCACTGAAAGGCCCGAATCCGGCAGCCTGGTATGTCGGGAATTGCTCTTGCTGGGCAATCTGGAACACGATCTCGCCGCGACCAGCTTCGAATTTGGGCACGGTCACTAGCAGTCTTGGCTTCTCGGATTCGTAATACAGGGCGAGCATGTCAGTGCCGTTCGAGATCCAGCTGTTGATGTTGAGACTAAGACTGGTGTTCGGGATTGTGGTCTCGTTGAAGCTGATCTCGAGACTGGAGTTGACGGCACTGGAGGTGTATTGACCGGCGATCTTTTTCACCGCTTCGGCAGCTGCTTGCGCCTCGAGCGCGGGTACAATGGCAGTAGCGATGTGATCAACGAGCAGCAGCGCTGATTTGCCGCGGGTCTGCGGACCTGTGGGTGGCTCGTACTGGGCGTTCAGGAAGCTGAAGCCTGCATTGTAGTCTGGGATCAGCGCCAGCATGCCACCGTAGGATCCAGAGTCTCCGAGCTTCGTGTAGATATCCGTCACTTTACCGGTGTCGTTGTTGACATACCGAACGATCTCCCAAGGCGCGCCAATATTGTAGCTCAAGCTGGCAGTATTCGACACTGGCTTCATCCACCCCCGTGTCTGCTTCCTCGGCAGCAGCGTCGAGTTCATGATCCCTACACCGAGCTTATTCAGATCGTTGATCGTTGATAAGATGCCACCCGAAGGCGTCGTGTACGCGTCGGTAGCATACGCCCACGACACCTCTAGCGGACCCACAATGACAGACCGCTCTAGCCAGGGACTTTGGAGCGGCGCATTGACGAAGGAGTCATTCATCCCTAAAGGCGAGAATACTAGGTCGTTGTATACCTCGCTCAACCCCTTTCCGCTGATCCTTTGCACGACCAGCCCTAAGATCATGAACCCTAGATTGGAGTATGCTGGGACAGTGTTCGAGAGGAATACTGGTGGCGCAGAGCCAATCGCGATCGCCAGCTCAGCTGGACTAGCGGTCAAATCCAACCCAAGTGTCAATTGCGAAAGAACTTCTGGGTCATAATTGGGATCTAGCCCGGCCTCAGTGATCAGATCAAAGATACTTGTGTTTGTTGCCTGTGAAGTTGTCACGAAGGACCAGAGGATATCTGCGATTGGCCCAGTGGCTTCGATCCCGCTCAATTGGCTGGCTAGATCGTGAGGAGTGATCGCCGACCAGTCTGGCGCAGTCGTGCTTCGGTTCGCGCTCGCGGCTGCGAACTCTGGCAGGATCTCAGTGATGGGGAGGTACCATTGCGTCTGGTTCATGGCAATCTGGCCGGCGAAGGCGGTGATGAGTTTCGAGACGCTGGCAACACGGTAGATGCTGTCGCCGTCCACGCTTTTGGTCCCGTTTTCGGCGGAGATGGTCTGCGGACCAGCGCTATGGTACTGTAGCTCCGATGCGGCGAGAGGATCTTCGAGGGAAAAAACAGAGAAGGAGAACGTCACATTCTCTGTTCCTAGGATGCCGGCTGTGGCGGTAGTGTTTAGACCCGCGCTGTAGTAGGCTTCGAAGCTCTCGCGCACGGTATTCCAGGCGGCACGGACAAGGGAGACATTGCTGGTAAGGTCTGAGGGGTAGGGAAAGGTGGGTGTGAGGAAGTCTGCTTCACAGTACGGAAGGACAAATAGAGCGAGAGTGCTCAGGGCTGGCACAGAGAGAAGCATACTGGCGAGTCTGGTTGGTAGGCCGTTGAGGATGGGATTTGAGATGATGTAGATGGGGACTCGGCGCAAGGTGGAAGAGATATATACATCTCCTGATACTGTGTGAGCTACATGAGCTCAGCCTCAAGTCGCTAGGACTCTCCTGGCACAGGCATGACTTCACATGTCCTGGTTCCCGCAACGCACGCGACTGGCTCTTGCATCTCTACAGAGTTTCTCGCCGCGATGGTCGCAAGTGGTGCAAGACTCGACCCATTGCGAAGTCATGTGAGGCGAGAGCGCACCACGCTTCGCCCAAATAGGCTCTTCGCCTCGCCCATCTTCTTGGCAAGAAGCACGTAAACCTTACATGACGGAAAAGGACCCAACGTGCGCAACGACGCTGCGCGACAGAGGACGAGCTCAACTTCGTATGAGCGGCCGAAACGATGTCTTCAAAGGGTACGTAGAGTCCATTCTGATGGCTATATCGGGTGCAGCAAGCCCGCTTGCTGTTTGTGAGGATGTAGTGTAAGCGATGCCTACGTCGGCATTGCAGCGCTCCACCCGTGTAGCACGCAGCACAGCGATTGTTCCAGGCGGCCATCACAAATACACGTATCGTAATCTTTGTCGTCAGAATCGTAAAGTCTCCTACCACCCATCCCCGCATGACCCTCCCCGCACGCTTACAGATCCTTTTCCCTGCCAGCAGGACTCAGACTCGCCCTTCGTGACGGCACAACATCCAGTAACTTTGCACTCCCTGCACTCACATGCCTCGCATGCCCACCCTTTCCACCTCCGTACTGCACGCTCCTCGCACTCTGCAATTCCGCCAAATCGCCCACAGGACTATCCGGCTCGATCTCGTCTTCGCCGACTTCACTCCTCGTGTCCGTGAAATCCGCCAATAGACCTTCGCGGGATCGGTTGATGTTATCGCGGTGTATGAGCGTGGGTGTGCGATGGACGGTGTCGCCAACTTTCGGCGCGTCATCAGCTCCAGCGCCAGGGGCTGTAGGAGCAGATGGTCGACGGGCGCTTAGGCCGGAGCGCGAGGCGGAGGGACTGGGCGTCTTGCCGCGACGGACGTACTCGGCGTCTTTGTCGATACCTAGTTCCTCGTAGCTGGCAGTGAAGTCAGGGCGACGTTTGTTGAGGGAGCCCATATCCCTGCTTAGACGAGACTGGTCGGATGATCGCTTCAGCGACCCGCCACTGGCGAGCCATGAGCCTTCTGAGTCTACTGATGCAAGCGAAGCGGACATAGGGATCCGTGCCGGTCCAACGGGAGTATCGTAGCGAGTCGCTGCGGAAGGCTCGTGATCGGACTCAGTGCGGATGGAGTCGCTGATTTTTGAGGGTTTGCCGCCCTCGAGTCGCTTGCGTGCGGCTGCAATTGCGGCGGCGCCGGCAGGCATATCAGGGACTTCAGGCGACTGCACACGTGAGTCTGGCGGCGACATCGGCATTTCGGGCAGGTCTTCCCTAAATCTGCTTTGGGTGCGCGTGGGCGTGCCAGATTTGCGGCGCTGGAAGGGCGATGGCTCGTTTCCGAGGAGATGAGCTGGGATGGGACCTCGAGACGCGGAGTCGCGTGAGGTATTTTTGAATGAGCTTCCGGAAGTCGAGGATCTGGCGTCGTCTGATTTCTTGAGATTTGTACCTCCACGACGGAAGAAGGTAGCCCAGGCACCTGCTCTTCGCTGGCTTTGATCGGACGTTCGTCGTTCTTGTAGGCTTGCGGGGATTGGTGGTGGTTCTGGGAGTGAAGTCGTCCTCTCATTCCTCCTCTCAACACCCAGCGGAGACATGGCGAGCACCATATCTCGACTCCTGATGGGCGACATTGGAGGTGTGCTGGTGAAAGACATGCGCATCTCTCGCGCAGTCTCAACGATTGGATCCTCCATCGGCGTCTGCACCGGTGAGAAAGCTTCTGGCATTGCAAGGTGGATGGCTTTGGGTTCTGCGTCTTCCGGTATCGATTGCACAGGATCTGCAAATGGGTTCTCCACGGCTGGATTCGCCACACTGTAGTCAAGCAGCGTTCCTGTATTCTCTGTGCCGAGCTCTTCTGTCGTAGGCAGCGCGTGCTCGTCATGCAGATCCTCCGGCGCTTTCCCAGCATGGTCCTCCCCAATGCCCAGACCAACGGCATGGTCATCGTCGAAGACATTTTCATCTCTCAATGCTGGATGCACATCAGTCGGCGTGGCAACGAGTGCTCTCGCCCTCGTCTCCTCCTCAACTCTTTGCCTCGTGCTCTGCTGTCTTCGCAGCTCCTCCGTCTCCCTCTTCTTTTTGTCACTGTCGCCCCTTTCTCTCCCAGCACGTGCACGTAATTTGCGGTCGAGCTTCTCCTGTTGTTCCTTCTTGCGCTTCTCTCTCCGCTTTGCATCCCGCTCAAGAAGTACTCTAATATCGCTTGAATCAAGATCGTCGACCTCGTCGCCGATGCGCTTCCGAGTGGACTCTCGCGTGACTGGCCTCTTGTCTCTGACCATCATGTTCCCATCGCGCGATAGTGGAGAGCGTAGCTTCTCGCTCAGTGGCGATGCGTACTGTGCAGCGCCAGAGAGTCGAATGGCAGGTCTTGGACTGAATGCTGCGAAGCTTCCCACTTCCCATCCCCGCTGATCCGTACCATTTGACATCGCCGAGTGAATCGAGTCTTCCATCGGAAGTGACACGTTCGAATCCTTCATTCCGGCCAGATTGCGCCGCTTCCGACTGTCGCGCCGCATGATGCTGTCGCCTTGAGATTTCACAATTGGTGACGATGCGCTCATGGCACGAATCTCCTCCTCTCGTATGCGGTCATCACCCTTTCGCTTCCTGCTAGACTTCCTCTGTGGCGTAGCTTCGAAAGTACTGCGCTTTGACTTGAGTGTGGTCGGTCTCGATGGCGTTCCCTGTACACTTGTCCTCGATGTGGCGTGGTTACGGAAATTATAAGGTATCTGCGGTTTCGTGGCATCGGCTGCTCTCAGATGTGGCGACTGTTGCAACTTCCAGCTGATAGGCAACGCTGTAATATCCTCAATGCTGCCTTTCGATCGTAGTCGCGCAGGCGCAGCATTTTCCTTGTTCGCCGCATCGCGCCTGAGCATCTGCGCCTTCTCATCGTTTGGCATAGGCTCCTGTGTCTTTCCCAGATCCCTCAACGCTCGTCTTTGATTGCTCCGGATACTCGCTTTACTCGTCCGTCTCCTTGCTCGACTCTTCTCTGGTAGAGGCGGCGCAGCACCCGTCAACGCAACCCTATCTGTCGGCGCGGGAGTGCTGCGCTGCCGTCGTGTAAAAGGCCAGACCATGGTGGCGAGCGCGACGACGATGTCTCAACTGCGTACCATGCGAAACGACCGTTTGTGTGCGCGCGCATTTGGAAACGAAAGCAGACGAATCGTGCAGGAGAGTGGCCACAGAATGCAAAGTGAGGCGCGTGGGCATGGGCACACAAGGTGTGGCGCAAACG
>JAVRRP010001160.1:0-11011 GCA_036872775.1 Oleoguttula sp. CCFEE 5521 | reverse complement strand
CGTTCACGGTCATCGCAGGGGTGCCGCCAAATCAGGAACCCTTCCCCCTGCCTCGTGAGCTCTTTTTGTCACAATCGCCCTTCCTCAAAGCCGCTGTTTCTAGCACTTGGACACAAGATCCAGGGAAGCCAGTCGATCTGTCCGACCACAGTGCCGAGACATTCAACGACTACATCAATTGCGTCTACCTGACGAGAGTGCCTATGCCAGACTTCACTCCACCGGAGGACGCTTCTGATGACGATGATGGTCCTACGTGGATGCCGACGGAGCCGTTTGTGTGCACGCGCACAGACTTCGGATCGCTCATCAGAATATACGTACTTGCGGATAAACTTGGGGACCTAGCGACTGCGAACATCGTTATGGACGCCATCGTGGAGTACGCTTCAGCTGCAATGGCAAACTTCGACGATCAAGACATACGTAGCATCTACGAAGCCACGGCCGGTGTGAGTAACCCCTTGCGCAAGCTTTGTGTCTATCAATATGTCCTCGAACGTAAGATCGCCATCAACCCAGCCTTCGCGCCGGTGCAGCTCCTCTCCGAGGTTTACTTCGAAAACCTTGGCATCTTAAATGGCGCTGGGGACGAGGAGCGGGTCAAAGAGATTTTTGAGACTCCGGCTACGACACGCGATCGCTGCTATTTCCATCAACACGACTCGGAGCACGCCGAGTGCACTGACTGATGCTGCCTTCTCCGCGACATTACGGAGCAGCCGGAGGACTATACAAGGGTGTGTGCACGTGCTCGAGAGACTGCTCACATCAATGTGAGGGCAAGCTTTGCTGGCAAAAGGTGTTGCACGTAAGACATCAGACCTGGTCGAGTGGCTGGACTGGAACAAGCGGTATCTGACGCGGCTACGAAGATGAAGCAAAAGTGCAAGGAACTGAGGTTGGACACGGCTCTCTCCATTAAGCTTACCGCGTGCTTTACGCAAATATGGATGTGCTCGTAGAAGTCTGACAGGTGTTCAAGGCCACTGGGAAGCAGCGCTTTGCGACTTCATTCATTTTGTGCTAGTGGTGTCTCGATGGCCAAAATATCGTCACTTTGTAGGGTGGCGGACCTCACAGTAGCTCAGGTGAAGCATCAGTCAGTGCAAATGTACCACACAGTAAGTCATCTTCACGTCAGCTTGCGCCCTGCCGCCCTAGCTATTATCCTTGTCCGCTCTTACTTCAAGCTCGTCATTCACTGTCATTCTCATAGCAATACGCTGATTTCGGGGTGCTCCTTGGTGTGCTTGTGGTAATGGCAGCGGTCATCGACTTCGCGGCGAGTCAGAAATTCCTCAAGCTCGTCATACTTGGAAGTCGACAGCTCGTCACGAGCAGTGCGATATGCTTTGGAGATGTCAGCCGTGCGGATATGCCTCGGCAGGCATGCTTTCGGGGGCATGATATTCGCTGAGGCAGAGGTCGACGACCGTGCGGCGGAGGGCACTGCTCGGTAACGTAGCATTGCACGGACGATGCGTGTCCTCCGCACTGAATTGCGTGCCCAGGCCACCGGCACCGCAGCCGGCTGCAACGACATTAAGTGCCATGTTTGCGCAGGTGAAGTCGCCGAGCTTATCGCTCAGGATGCACAGACCGAACAACTTACTCATGACAGCCCGATGCTCACTCATGTCAATCTAAGCTCTGGACAGCTGAGGATAAGGGCAGTACTTCCCGTACACGCTGTGCAAGTATGCGTTGGAAGTGTCAACCTTGGCATCGGCGAGATCGATTGGAGTGATATTCTTGTTCCATGTCTCTGACTGTGCAGCTTCTAGGAATGCAGAGCGCGGGGTGAAGACTTCGGTATGCAGTGTGAAGATCTGCTGTTCTGGTGCGGAGCCTACAAGGACGGTGGAGGTCTTACCGAAGTTGTATCTGAGATTATGCGGGCGTCGTGATCGTATTCGCTAAGGCTTTCGGCGGCGTAGGGTACGATCGAGAGATAAACGCATTGCAGATATGCGTTGAAGGTAGCAATTTTGGTGTCCGTGAGGTCGACTGGCTTGCTTTCGTCGGTCGTCCATCCGCCTGATCGCGCGGCCTTGAAGAAGTTGGACCGTGGAAAGAAGATATCCTCATGGAGCGTGAATGTCTTGCGTTCGGTCCTGGAGCCAACGATCACGTTGAAGGTCCTGCCGAAGTCGGCCCTGTACTAATCAGTGAGCTGGTCAACTATAAGCCGATGGAGACCTACCATGGTGTTACTGCAGCTATGCTCAAAAGATCCATCGTGTCGGCACAGCGGGAGGACATCGAATCAGTACAGCAGGAGGACATCGTGTCCCGCGCAGAACAATCTTGCTCGGTGGTCGTATGACCTTGTGCTTCGAAGTCTTGAGTCTGAATATCGGACGATAATTTGATCGAAGTATTGCAAGGGAAGGTACGTCAAAGAGATGAACTACGGAAGGTTCATCCCAGAGTAGAGCTGCACATCGGCAGGCAGTAGAGGTCGATGCTCAATTTAAGGCCCTCTCGACGATTCCAAGACTCCCTCACCCCGGCTACTGATCCCACTACCCCCACTGACGGCCTAATACGCTGGAGCTGCGATGCCATTGGGAGTCCCACCGCACTATGAGCGCCGCTCGAGTCGTGCACAACGCTGCTTCCCGCTCATATCCGATGCTTCAAAGAGCTTGTTGCAGCTATGCACACAACAGCAGAGGCACGTTCGCGTACATCGAGGAGGTTTCGCGCTTGCCATCTATTTCAAGCACACTTCGGATGCTCGTCGTCGTGCCGGTGGTAGTGGCACTTGCCCTGTGCTGAGACCTTGATGCCGAAGATCCTGCCGTTTGAACTATATGGCAGGACCCGCAACCGTCTGACCTCGCTAAACACAGCCAGAAGCATGTCGTGCGGGACAGACGCCGACTTCAAGTCGGATCCCCATTCATGCACAAGGCAGTCGATCAGCAGCTTGCGTAGTGGACTATGCGCGGGTGTCCCTGTCCATAGCTCACGCACGAGAGCCTCATTCGGCAGAATTTTGTGGGTGTCGCTCAGGGCTATAAGCCTGTCCACAATGAGATTTGCCGAGCCGAGATCGCCAAGCTTGTCGGCGAGATGGTATAGCTAGAAGCATTTGGCGAAGGCGACCGTCGTCTCGGGAAATTTGAGAGGCAGGATCGTGCGGAAGTATACGCAGTGCATGTATGCATTGAAGATCTCAGTAGTGTGGTCCGTTAGATCGATTGGCATATTGTCGGCACCCCAGCGGCCAGCTTTTGCGGCTCTGAAGAAGCTCGAACGAGGCAGGTAAACATCGGTGTAGAGTGTATACGTCTTCTGATCGGATCCCTGACCGACGAGGACATCAAACTTCTTGCTGTAGTCGTTCCTGATGCATGTCAGTGGATCTAGTTCCATTCGATGTGCTGAGGTGGTAGATATTACCCCTCGCTGCAGCAGATGATGAATCCGCCATCGCGAAGTCCTCACTCGATGTCGGCGGGGAGGTACCAGCAGGCGAAGGGTGGAAGAACCTGTTGAGCTTTGCACGTGGAGTAACTGATGATTAGTACTGCACGTACACAATGACATAGCGTGACGAGACATGTGTAAGTTAGGGAGTGACGATGCATAGATGTACCTGCCTTACTTGCAGGGTATACCTCACTTCATCGCACCTCCGCCCGCCATGCAAATGCACCGATCTTGATGAGTCTCGTGTCAAAGCTAGATTCAGCATTCCTGATTTCTGAGTTCACCGCACACGCTCTCATCATGCTAGCTCTGACAGTGAAGCGCTTCCCGCAAGCAACATGGTGATGCAGGCTCGTTGGTGGTCCGTATGATGCACAAGCCGCAGAGACCTCATTTCCTCGATTTCTTCGAGTGCAGTGACTACCGTTGACGTGGGTCCATTCGTAGTTCCACGAGAGCAACTGAATTGCCAGAGAAGCACTGACGACCATTTCCCTCCCTCGAACCGAGCCCGCTTCCCCGTGCTCCTCCTTGGTGTTGTTGCTTCGCCTTTCTACGTGCACCTGGGGTGGTCGTTGTCGTGCGGATGATAGCGACACTTGTCTGAAGCTACCATATGAGACACCGAAGCATGGAACCCGTTCTTAACCCCACGTCCCTTCGCTTCATAGTCTTGGTAGCGTAAAGTAGTGTATTCTTGAAAGATCGCTTCAAGAACCTCCTGCGATAGGCCAGCGGAGTCGACGATCGGGCCGGCATCGTGGACGTACCAGTCAAGTACCAGCTTGCGCAATGGACTACCTTGGGCAGCATGCTCGTAAATGTCGTTGGCGCATCCGGTGGATACAATCATTTTGTCTTCATCACTCTGCAGAATCAACTCGTCCATCACCGAATTCGCAGTTGAAAGATCGCCAAGCTTGTCTGCGAGGACGTACATTCTGATCAACGGCGCAAGTTGTTGGCCAGCAGTCTCATCAGTATCGGCTTGTGACCCGTCGTTCCCGTCTAGGCCGCTCCTTGGCTGCTTGAGTGATATCTCTTTCGTGTACACGAAGTGAAGGTATGCGTCAAAAATGTCCGTGGTGTAGTCAGTGAGGTCCACGAGTGTTTTCCCGTTGCTCCAGGTGTTGGACGTAGCTGCGTTGAAAAAGGGTGACCGCCGAGTGAAGAAGTCGGTGTAGAGGGTATATGTGAAGTTGTCCGGTGCCACACCAACTTCGACTTTGAAGGTAGTCTTCCACTCCATGCTAAAAGAAACGTCAGCGAGTCCGTTGCAGCGCATGTGAGACTGTCACATACCGTAGTGGCTTTGCAGGCTGGAGACGGTCTTCGGCCATGTCGAAGGAATTCTACTGTAGGGTTGAGGTGGAGGGGTAGTGAAAGATGAATGTCAGGTCCACGCCGTCCAGATCGCCTTTTAGTACAGTGCACGGTCCCCTGTCCTCCTTCGTCCTTTCCGCATCGTTCTTGGATCGGTCGACCCGAAAGATCGGCGCAAGCGAAGCACACTCCGGGTCTCTTGGTCCCATTCGCAGTTCCTGCGATCTTATAGTGTGAGTTGCAAGTGCGGGAGTAGAATTTGCGCGGGCAGGGATAGAACACCGCATTCCGAGCCTGCCTGTTGCACAGGCGAGTGAGCTTCAGATGCTCACTCCTGGGTGGCACGCTTCACGTCTCGAGCTGCGCCACTCTGAGCGGACTGCCCAATCTCTTAACCAGCTCTGACACCATTGACCGGCGCAAACCTCTTAGCACTCAACAGCACCCCCTTCATCCCTCTAATCTCCTTCTTCAGCTCCTCCACAACATCCCATCGCCCCTTGTCCTCATTCGCATCAAGACCCGAGGACCACACACTGACAGACTGAGACCGGTAAAGTGTGTTGTCAAGATAGTTGTGCAGCTCATCGAGCTTCTCCTGCCTGACCTTGGTAGCCGCGTCTGCGCTTTCTGAGCCG
This sequence comes from Oleoguttula sp. CCFEE 5521, assembly GCA_036872775.1. Lineage (NCBI taxonomy): Eukaryota > Fungi > Ascomycota > Dothideomycetes > Mycosphaerellales > Teratosphaeriaceae > Oleoguttula > Oleoguttula sp. CCFEE 5521. Next base: position 5,609 of record JAVRRP010001160.1, on the reverse strand, counting down.
GAAAGGATGCTGGCAAGCTCTGAGTTTAAGCTGGCTAGGCGGTCGGCTTGTTTGGTGACGACTGGATGGGAGCCAGCTTCTGTGCTCACGCTTGAGGAGGGTGAGAGGGGAGGAGAGGTTTGTGTGCCCATGTCGCGGTGGAAGAGCTCGGTCGGGTCACTTGTAATGCTCTCGACATCATCCGCATCGTCTCCAGTCCGCTTCGTCTCAGGCACACGTGACACGAGCTTCGACAGGCGATCGTTGAATTCATCGACCTTGGTATTGCTGTGTGCAGCGAAGTCGTGTCTGCTTTCGGTCATTTTCTCCGCCATGGGCTGGATCAAGAAGGTGCTGGCGCCATACAGGAGTGCAGCCAGACCGGATGCAATGTATGCAGTGTTGACTGCGCGCGATACTGTAATCAGAGGTGGCGGCTTGTGGCTTTCTGCTAGCCATTCGGGGTATGTGATGATCGGGGGAGATGCTGATCGCGTCTGAGGTGGTGAAGATGCTGTCGTGCTGTTCGTCTTGAAGCTGGCAAAGTCTGATGCGTCGAAGGCCGCGGCAATTGCGCCCAGTTCTTGGTCGATGACATGATCGGGAATGTCTTTGCTCAGCAGGAACGTGCGCTTCTTCTCGACTGGCGCATCCCTGATCTCGTCGTGCTGTAGAAACGTCTTCACGCGCTCTTGATCTGTTGCAGCTTCTCCTGACGAGGGCGCCTCGACTTCAGATGCATCGTCGTGGCCGAGCGCTGGCGTTGTGGCCGGTATGGATGTTGGCTCGGAAGCCTCGCCTGCCGGGTTTGGAGAAGAGCTGTCGGGCTTCATGGGTATCTGTGCATGCTGCCATGCCGGTATGGCTGGCTTTGCTGGTCCGTCTGACATGCTGCGCTACTCGGGTCCAATACTTGTACCTGCAAGAGGTTATTATGCGCCTCACTTCAACAAAGGCAGGGCAGTTAACGTTTGCGAATGGGCCTCGGCATATGATATGTACGGATGACTAAAGGTAGATGGAGCTTCGAGCATATAGCCGACGGTGCAGCTCTAGAGATCGCCGAGTTCACATGCTCTGGAGTGGTTGCACGTGTCATTATTGCATCCCTAGAATACGGTAGCCTCGCCTTCTTTCCGACTGCTTCACGATTGTCATGGATTACAACACCTCGAAGCGGCTGAAGTCAGCCTCCGGCGCACCGATCAGCGCCCCACGAGCAGGAGGAGCAATCCCGATGTATCAGCCTCCTAGTCCAATCGCACGGTACGTTCACGCCATAAGCAAACCTGCACCTGCATACGCTTCAGCCTTGCCAAGCGCTTGCCAAACACTCCAACACCACTGCTCGGCGACATGCATGCACAAGAAAGTGACTAAGCTTGGCCACGTGCTGTCATACGGTGTGGAACGCAGATCAGGCATGCAAGTCGCAGCCAGTCAGCCAGCCAGCCAGCCAGCCAGCTGCAACAGCGGCAGCATCCCGCGTAGCTGCAAGGAAACGGCGACGTGCCCTTCCGCATGAACTGCAGGCCCAGGCTTGACCAGCACATCTTCCAACAGCCTCTCATCCACATCCTCTTCCAACCCTCTCCTACACCACTGTCATGCCTCCAACCCGCCGCTCCACGCGCGCACCTTCCTCCGCGCACCCACTCAGCAGATCGATACCATACACACGCGCTGACACCCGCAGTGGTAGCCCTCCCAGCCAACCCTCTACTGCAGTCCTCTCCCGCAGCGCAGCAACTAGTGGCAAGCAATCGCTAAAGCTGACAGTCAAAGCTGCGCCCTCGAAGCTTCGGCAAGCCACATCAGGATCCTCTATACCACCCAATCCGTACGCTGCAGATGGGCCGAGCGAGAGCGATGTTACGCCCGCACCTCCTGTTGCGAGACCAGCACGCTCGACTAGGAATCCGAGAGCACTAGTGGAGCCAGAGAGCGACGAGGATGAGGAGATGGGTGGTGTGGAGGGCGAGGAGGATGAGCACGATGCAGAGGCAGACGAGGACGTAGACATCGAAGACGCAGACGCAGACGCAGCGAACGCCGATAGTGACGACGACGCTGAGGGCGAAGAAGACGACGACGACGATGATGCGCCCGATATGCAACTCCCACACCCTCCACCTCCTGTGATCAAGACACATCCACCCGGACACGGCCAGCGTAACCCCACGGTCACAGTCTCAGGTCCCAGTAAATCGAAACCCCTCCCCTCAGTGGAGCGTAAACAAGCCCAAGACGAAGAAGAAGGTCTTTCCGATCTCGACTCTGCGGACGAAACCGCGGACCTCATAGCCCAGAACGAAGACGAGATAGGCATCGATATTGATCCAGAGGACGAGCTGCTTGAAGATGACGATGAAGAGAACGACGAGTCCGGCTCCCCAGATTCCTCGAACTCGAACTCGCGTTCCGCAACGCCAGATCTCAGTAAACTCACGCGGCGACAGCGTGGAGCGTTTGAAGAAGACGCGAACTTGATGGCGCTAAGTAATGAGGCGTTGAAAAAGAAAGTACTTACTACAGAGGAGCATGCTATGCGACGACAGGAAATGGCTAGGCGCCGAAAGAACCTGAGCGAGAAGAAAAATGAGGAAGAAAAGGTGCGTCTTATTCACTCTTTCTCTGCTCTCAACCTCCCTGCTGACTTCTAACGTGCAGATGGAAACCATCAACAAGCTCCTCCAGAAGCCTGCTCCCAAACGCCGCACCCGCGCCGAGATGCTTGCAGCAGGCCTACATGGCACGGGCACGCCTGGCGGCTGGGACGAGGACGGCGAGGAGATTCGCGCGGATCCGCTGTTCACGCGGTGGGTGAGTTCGAAGGAGGGTGTACGGGTAGGCGTGCCTAGCGAGTGGCTTGCTGGAGAAAGGGGCGAGGTATTCGGTGGGCCTCCAGTGGAAAGGGGGGAGGGGATGGCGAGGGGAGGGGCGAGGATGGTCGAGGAAGTCGCGTAGTCCAATACGACGCGCAGGCCAACGCGGCATCCGAATAACCGGCACGTGTCGTACCAATGTGTGCAACTGATAACACTTCAATTGAGGTAAACCATACCTTCTTCCGACCCTCGCTGTGCGCCTGCGCTGTGTTCATCTCAATCAGTCTACACTGCCGTCTCCACGGCAGACACAGCACTATACACCGGCGGCCGCTCAGCCCCAGAGTCCCCCACATACCCAACCACCTCATCCGCCTGCCTCCAAGCCTCCCCAATCGCCGCCCTCAGTCCCTTCCCAGCCTCCGCCTCTCCAGGTGCCTTCCGCGAACCATCCATGCCACTCTCGCCAGCTTGCCAGTCACGGACGCAACGTCGTAGCCCAGCGACCACGACCCCCAATGCCGTAAGAATGGTGCTGAGCAGTGCCACTGCGAGGCAGATAGTTATGATCGCTTGCGTCGAGATCAGCAAGGAGGGTGAGGCAGGAGCCCTGATCGATGATGGTGTGGTAGAGCGCATACAGCACGCCTCCTGCGCCCGCAAGGCTCGTGATGACGTGGGTGGTGACGAAGGCTCGCGCGACGGGCTTTGCGAGCTGTGTTCGGTTGCCTGCTCCATGCGTTAGTATCACGAAGTCTTCTTCGCTGGGTGGTTGGGTGGAGACGAACCGGCCAAGTACCGCAGCGTGACTGTCATTGCGATGAGGCCATGGATTGTCACTCCAGCCGCAGCGATCGCAGCGATGAAGAGGCCGAGCACACTAGCAATTCAGACCAGAACCCAAGCATTACTTCCCACGGCGCTGAAGATCGGGAGCATGTATCCCCATACCCCAGCCCCAAGTCTTAGAATCGTCGGAGGCAGCGCATCGGTAGCGGCGTTGGATGTGTACACCCCATTGCTGCCAGGGACGAATCCTGGTACGCCAGGCTTGGGCGCAGAAGCCGGCTTCGGAGCGGAGACCGGCGTAGAGGGGCGGAAGGACGGGATGGAGGGCATCGACGGCCGGAATGAGATGGAGGAGACGAAGCTGGAGAAACGGCCGGACATCGTGGCGGTGAACGGGCTTGGACTGGCGAGGGTGAGAGAGAGAGGAGCCGTTGTGGTCGGAGATCGATAGCTGGCGATAGAGGCTGGTAGAGCGATGATCTTGCTATGTTGATGCGAGGCGGAGCGATGAAGGACGGCGTCGAAGTTCAAGAGCAGTCGCAAACGGTTATGATTCCCATCCACGGTGCTTGCCAGTTTATATATCCATGTACGCTCCACGTGCCAGGTGCATATGGCAGTTACGTCCGCAGTGGAAAGTATCTGTATGTCAGCCGTAATCGAATCGTAGAAAGGAAAGAGCACCGCGTGGCTGTGTTCGTCTTAATTCGGCGCGCGGCCAGCAAGAAAAGCACTTCCAAGTGCTGGCAATGGTCGGAGTGTCCGCACCTCCCAAATGTTTGAAGTTACTTCTGATACGGACGACAGCGCAGCTAGTGTACTTCCATGTGGCCAGAGCATCGGAGAACATGCTTTTGGCAATGATCGGCCTGCTGAGTCCGTCCCTGTAGTGCGCTTTCTGTAGACCGATCGTCTTTGCCACTTGCAGTCGCTGCTGGCTTTTGTGCTCAGACCACGGACTTGAAAGCCAATGTATCCGACGGCGGGTATGGGCCAGACCGTCACATCCGCGTGGCGCCGCTGTGGGAGATGGTGAAATTCTGCGCACGCGATCAGTAGACTCTGCATATGGCCAGCACATGCTCAAGATCTCCAACGACTTGCGAAAGCCGTCATGGTCAACAGCTTCCGTAAACCTTACCATGCGTCAGCGGCAACGACCAAGGACTGAGATCGGAGAGACAGCGTTCCAATGATACAACAACATCTCCTATATTACACTGCAACCACATATTCCTCATCTTTGAGCTTTCATCTCCGCAAGAGCAATGCTTTTCCATCATGGGTTTGTCTAAGCCTCTCATGTCACTTTCCATCTTCTGCAAACGTTTCGCCGTTCATCGAGCATTAGCCACTAAACGTAAGACATTCCATTGAACACATGTCTCGTTGGACATGCTTCGCCGACATGCCAGATTGGTAGCAGCGCGCCATGGTGTGCTGTTGTTAATGGAAGGTGGTGGTCGACATGAGCCACTGTGAAGGCTCGACCGAGCCGTGCGCAGTGTCGCCAGCGATAACAGAAACAAGGTGAGCGATGTCCGGTAAGGGAGTCGTGAACGATGGTGTGTATTCGGTGTGTGTGCTCTGGTGTATGAGCCTTCGAGGGCTTGGGGGTTATAGGGAGCGAGCGTGATCTGCAAATAATCGTGAGTCGTGCGGCCAAATACCATGGATGTGGTGTGCGCTTGTTGCATATGACCAGTGAGCCATACGCTGAGTGCTCCTGCGGTCGAGACTCTTGTGAAATTCGTGCAGACAACGAGGCCAAGCACGCTCACTGCTCGCTCGGGGCAGACACAGTCCTTTCATCGTCTTCTGGCGGCGGTGGAGTACCACCGAAGAAGAGGGGGTTCATCGCACTGTTGTTCACGGTTTGCGCTGGCAAGCCCAGATCCATGCCGTCGAACTCCAGCTCTTCGTTGTGCTGCTCACCGAACGCCTCCCAGTTCTGCAGGTACATGCCGCTGTCCTGCGTGTTGTTACGGGTCGCGGCTGATTGGTTGGTGGAGG
>JAVRRP010001159.1:0-11017 GCA_036872775.1 Oleoguttula sp. CCFEE 5521 | reverse complement strand
AACATCATTTACTAACATCACGTCCCAGCTCGCCGCATTCCTCGCTGCTCTCGACTCGACGATCGTTGCAACAGCACTTCCAGCCATCAGCGAGCACTTCCAGTCATCTTCCGGATACACATGGATAGGCTCAGCTTATCTGCTTGCTTCTGCCGCATCGACACCATTGTGGGGCAAGTTGGCAGATATCTTCAGTCGCAAGCCGACCCTTCTTTTCGCCAATGTCGTCTTCTTGATTGGCTCACTTGTGGCCGGACTGGCGAACAGCATCGGTATGCTTATTGCTGCGAGGGCCGTCCAGGGAATCGGAGGCGCTGGACTCCTTACACTGGTCGACATCGTCATCTGTGACATGTTCAGCTTACGCACTCGTGGAGCGTACCTGGGAATGATCGGGGGCGTTTGGGCGCTCGGTACTTATCGATAAATTTTGCTGCTCACTAACATCAGATGCTAACTCCCATCGTAGCATGTGCACTGGGACCATTGATCGGCGGGGCTTTCACACAAGAAGCCAGTTGGAGATGGTGGTAAGTCGACGGATCCTGCTACAACAACAGACTGGCATGCTGACATGAGATCAGCTTTTACATCAACCTACCTCTCGACGGCATCGCGTTCTTCATCGTCCTGTTCTTCCTAAAGATCGATTCCCCACGCACTCCGATCATCGCTGGTTTCAAGGCTATTGACTGGCTGGGTACCCTGACCATTAGCGGTGGCACGCTCATGTTCTTGCTCGGTCTCCAGTACGGCGGTGTCGCTCATCCCTGGGCCTCTGCCATCGTGCTCTGCCTAATCATTTTTGGGCTTCTTCTTGCTGGCCTCTTCTTGCTTGTCGAGTGGAAGTTTGCGAAGTATCCTCTGATCCCATTCTCGGTCTTCGCCACTCGCTCAAATGGTGCAGCGATAATGTTTGCGTTCATTCACGGCCTAGTTTTCATTGCAGAGTTTTACTACCTTCCCTTGTACTTCCAGATCGTCAAAGGGGCGAAACCCCTTCTTTCCGGAGTCTACATTCTGCCTTCCGCGCTTGGGACTGGACTTGCAGCCGCAGCCACAGGAGGCTTCATTGCAGGAACAGGCAAATACCTACCGCCTATCTACTTCGGTGCAGTCATGACCACACTTGGCTATGGTCTGCTCATCAACTTCGGCGTCAACACTGGCTGGGCAAAGCTTGTAATCTTACAACTCATCCTCGGAGTCGGTGTTGGACCTAACTTCCAGGCGCCCCTAGTCGCTCTCCAAGCTGGCATAAACCCGCGAGACATTGCCACGAGTACAGCGACATTTAATTTCGTGCGTACGCTGGCGACATCGATCAGCGTCGTCCTCGGTCAAGTCGTCTTCCAGAATCAAATGACCAAGAAAGGACCTCAGCTCGTTCAGCAACTCGGCCCTGAGCTTGCGCGTCAACTAGGTGGAGCCGATGCAGCTGCAAATGCCGGTTTGATTGATGCGCTGCCGGCTGCTCAGAAGCTAGCGGCGCAGACAGCTTTCGCGAAGAGTCTGAGCACGATGTGGATAATGTACTGCGCCCTATCAGCTCTCATGATCATTTGCGCGGCGTTCATTGGGAGAAAGGTTTTGACAAGGGAGCATCAAGTACAAGAGGTCGGACTTGAGGCTGAGAAGAGGAACGCTGCTGCGCGGAAGGAAGAGGAGAGGTTGAAGAAGGCAGCGAAGGCGGACAGGAAGGCTGCGAAGGTATGAGACGTTGTCTATTTGGCTGTAGACCTCTTTGCACACGCGAATATAGCCATAAAGTGCTAGAGGAGCGAGGCGTTGGGGATTAAGATACCACTCATTAGTTCGGTTTACATGTTTCCGACCATTGCTCCTCTGTCGTATCTTCGAAAAGTTCGAGTCCGCCGCAATCCATGAGTACTTTGTGAGATAAATCCCATGAGAAAGATATATACCTCGCTGCACGGGGTACCCGTGTAACACCTCGCTCATACCGCAGTATCCGCTAATGCCGTTACCCGCAAGGAAAAGACGTCATGCCAAACTACCGACCCAAGCGAGGACGCCAATGTCTCTGTCGACACGGGAGTAGTGCACAACTGCAGTCCACCGGCGAGATGCTTGCAGAGTGAGTGCTGCAATCTATTCGCATTCTTCTCGTACATTTTGTCCTTTCACAATCCTTTCAGCCCCTACATCGTTCAGCATCGTACTCAGCATGACTACGCTATCGAACTCGTTCGCCTCGAGCTCCTCTTCGATAGCCATCATTATCCCTGGGCCTCCCGCTCTTGAGATCTCCTACGCACAGCTCGGTGCGGATGTGAAGAACTTCCAGCAAAAGCTTGCGAATTTAGGAATTGCACCACAGTCTGCTGTCTCGATAGCATTGCCCAACAGCTACCCGTTCATCGTTGCTTTTCTTGCGGCATCATGGCAACGAGCAATTGCAGCACCGCTGAATCCAGCGTACAAGCAGTCGGAGCATGAATTCTACATCGATGACCTGTCGTCGGCGCTGGTGCTGGTGCCACAGGGTCAGGCGGATGGACCAGCTTCCAAAGCAGCGCGGAAATACGAGACGGCAGTAGCAGAGTGCTACCTTGATCCACGGACGCACGAGATTGTGCTGGACGTCAAGGAGCATGGCAAGCTATCAGGGAAGGGAGATAGGACGATTGAGACCGCACAGCCAGAGGACACTGCACTGGTTCTCCACACTTCAGGTACGACAGGCCGACCCAAAGCCGTACCCTTGAGCCACCGGAACCTTACACGGACTATGAAGAATATCCAAGCCACCTACAAGCTTACGCCCCAAGACCGCACAATGCTAGTCATGCCGCTCTTCCACGTCCACGGCCTGCTCGCTGGCTTCCTCGCGCCGCTAGCCTCTGGCGGCTCCGTCATCATACCCGGAGCCTTCAGCGCGAGCACATTCTGGAAACACTTTACCACCCACCACGCGAACTGGTACACAGCTGTGCCGACCATGCATCAGATACTGCTCAAATCACCAAAGCCTAGCCCGATTCCCGAAATCCGTTTCATCCGGTCGTGCAGCTCCCCGCTCTCGCCTAAGGTCTTCCACGACCTTGAGGCAGCATTCCACGCTCCAGTGCTGGAGGCCTACGCCATGACCGAGGCAGCGCATCAAATGACCTCTAACCCTCTTCCACCGGGCAAACGTCGACCAGGCTCAGTTGGAATTGGCCAAGGTGTCGACGTCGCGATCTTGGATGCAGCTGGGGAGGAAGTGGAGCAAGGTAAAGAGGGCGAAATCAGCATTCGCGGGGAGAATGTGACGAAAGGGTACATCAACAACGACAAAGCCAACGCGGAAGCCTTCACGAAGTCCGGGTTCTTCCGCACAGGTGACCAGGGCAAGAAAGACGCGGATGGGTACGTCTTCATCACAGGTCGGATCAAGGAGCTCATCAACAAGGGCGGAGAGAAGATCTCGCCCATCGAGCTGGACAATGTGCTTGCGCAACATCCTGGGATCGCGGAGGCAGTGTCGTTCGCCATGGCCGACGAGATGTATGGCCAGGAGGTTGGAGCTAGCGTAGTATTGAAGGAGGGGAGCAAGCTGAGTGAGAAGAAGTTGATCGCGTGGATGCGCGAGAAGGTTGCGAAGTTCAAGGTGCCGAAGAGGGTGTTTTTCACGGATGTCATGCCCAAGACTGCGACGGGGAAGATACAGAGGCGGAATGTCGGAGAGGCTATGTTGAATCAGGATAAGGCGAAGGCGAAGTTGTAGTGTATCTGGCTGTAGATTATTGCATATTCTATGAGCGTGCAGGAAAGCAGTAATTGCCCGGCGAAAAGAGCAACCGACCCCTCAGCGCACCTTGCCCAAGGCGGTCTACACGACCTCACTTACCGACATCGCACCTCCAGTACCTCGTTCTTCATAGGTGATCTGGTAGTAGCTCGAGCACGAGCGCTCTTGTTTCCGTTTCCCTGTCTCCTGCAATTCACATGCTTCTCTCTTCAGCTCGTCATTTAGCAAAATCAGGTTGTCACTTCCAATCTCTACGCACATCCTCCACCTCATCTCTCACTATGGCTAAGCACGAGTGGATGGTCATCCTGAAAGACAAGCCCAATTCGCTCGCGAAGCGAATGGAAGTCCGACCGTATGCTTTCCCTTCTGTTTACTTTAACGCATGCTCAGTCTGATTCTTGTCTCCAGCGAACATCTCAAGAACGTTCTTGAGCAAGAGAAAGCTGGCTTCTGGCTTCTCGGAGGTGCATCGCTTGATGAGCCAGTTCAGGAAGGTCAAGGCCCAAAAATAAATGGCAGTGTCATGTTGGCTCTGAGCGAGACGAGGGAGGAGGTGATTGAAAAGTTGAAGCAGGACGTCTACTGGACCAAGGGGGTTTGGGATGTCGATGGGGTGAGTGTCCCTAAAGGGGGGGATAGGCTACTGATGCCTCGATGATGCTGACTTAAAGAGTAGATTCAGATCTTTCCCTTCAAGTCGGCCATTAGATCCGGGTTGTAGGCTGTTTCGGCAATTCGCGTTCCAGCAGTCTTCCACTCCTTTGATCATTCGCGTCACACGAGACCGCGGAGGTATGCTCGTATCCATCCCTTGTCTCCGTACTTCCATACGTACGACAACCATTCTTCCCTTTGTCTGTGGGCTAGAGACCGGTACCAGACAAGATGTCTCTATGTGTGGTAAGCTGTGATGGGCGATACCAGATATCTGTAGCGCTCTTTGCACAAGAAGTGTCTGTGTGATCCTTATAGTCGCCTCGCCTCCCCTTTTTGGCTGCGAGAGAGGTGTGAGACAGCTACACACATTCGCTTGCGCTCTTTCTTTCTGCGATATGAGTGCAGGCATCAAGAAGTTCGCGCGATTATAAGAGGCAAGTAGTAATGATTTTACCGCCTGTCTGGCACACTCATCCAACATTCGCACATGATTCAAGTTTCACTGCTAAGACTAAGTCAGTCCTCTTGCAGAGAAGCTGCTGAGGCCATCGACAGCAGCATCTCTGCAGAAGATCTCGACTATATGCGCGGTGGTGGTGTGCACGACGGCTACTGGCGCAACATCAACTATGGTGCCGTCCACGATGTTACGCGCCTGAAGTCCATGAGCCGAGAACGTCGAATGCACTTGCCTGGCAAGCTGCCCTATACCGATCTAATCGCTCGCCTTGCAAGATATGACCACGTATTCTTGACTTATGACGCATGCACGATCGAAGAGCTGCGGAGCTTCACGAAGCTGCGTGCCATTCCTGTTCTCTGCGCAAGGACGAGGCCTAGAAAGGCGGACCTCATCCGTCTGCTCCATGATGCCGACGACCGACAGACATTCACCAAGCTCTTTGATCTGTCGACGGAGATACGCTTGCTGATCTACGAGTTCTACATTGCCCACTTCTTGTAAGAGCCTCTCTTGATGCCCACAGCGCTGCCACTCGCTCGTATATCGAGATTGCTGCGGAAGAAGATCTTGCCTAGCTTTTACAGCGAGTGCACCTTCCGTGTCGATCTCACAGCGCCGAACCCTCAAAGTCGAATTGGAATCGAGTCGGCAATCTTCTTCACCGAATTGGAGTCAGAGTATCTGGCGCGCATGAAGCGTTTAGTCGTCTATGTGCGCGGCGACGACGACGCTTATTTGCGCGATGGGTACATTGCCCAGATCGTATTGAGCAGAGACAGCTCACGCTACGAGCCCTCAATGTCGTCTTACTGCGACGAGATGCCTCTCGCAGCCTTGACAGTTCTCGAGCGCGAGCTTCGTACGCTCACGGAAGGAATGATGAGCCGTGGCGACTCGACGGGCCAGCTTGTCGTGGGGGATGTCTATCGGCTGGCATGGGCTATGCGTCGTGCCTGGACACATGCGGACCTTCGAGAATATGTCATTGACGATGATTGACAGAGTGTGTGCGTATTGTAGTAGTGCTTTCGAGGGCCACTCGTTCGCCTGTTGCTGGTGGGCCTGCACGTATGTGGTTGTGATGGCAAAGTGCAAAGGTCGCTCTATCGATGTCCAAGCACCCCTGTAAGCTCTTCCTCTGCATTATCATGTGCCTCATCAAGCATGCTCACATCTCCCACCCCAACGATCGCAGGAGCGATCTTTACGCCTCCGTCTTCATCGTCTACATCCATGTCCTCATCTCCATCGTCCTCACTTCCACTGCCTTCATCACTCCCACTGCTATCTCCGTCTTCCAGATCCAATTCGCCCACGTCGTCGTCATCGTCACTACTCTCCTCACCCGAGCTCAGAACAGCACTACCCCAGAATTCACCCCTTTCGTGCCTCGCTTTCTTCCCTCTACCCTCCTCGCCAGCACCACCGACGCCAGGACCTTCGCTGAAACTCCGTCGCCCCAGACCAGCTCGCCTAAAGTGCCTCTCGACTCGCTCCCTCTCCCGAACATCCAGTCCTTCCATATAAGACCGCATGGGCGAGAGTGAGCGAGAGAGCATCTGTACCATGTCCATCGCTCGGAAGCGCGGTAGTTCCAGCTGTGGCATGTCCGGGAAGCGAGGGAGTTCGAGCTGTGGCATGTCAGGAAAGCGCGGTAGATCGGGCATGCTCATACGAGGTAGAGCCATCTCAGGCAGACGGGGAAGCTGAGGGAGATCCGGTAGGCGTGGCAAATCGGGCATGCGGGGAAGTGAGTCCCACGCTGGGAGTGAGGGCGTCGGAAAGCGACCATTAGAAGGCGTAAAGGAGCGGCGACGAGGTTCGAGGTCTTCGTCGCGGACAAAGTAGCGGCGAGGAGAGTGTGGTGGCGAGCCGGGTGAGCCTGGTGAGTAGGCGGCTGATGATGGAGACAGGGAGGCAGGCGATGCAGGAACGACGAGCATGGACTCGGGCGCTACAGCCGTCGGATCAGTCATCTCGATGCCAATGCCACGTTCTCGCATCACAGAATTGCCGGTAAAGTCGTGGCGGTGAGGTTGCGATTGCTGTTGTCGAATCAAGCGCTCGGCTTCGGTCTCGCGTCTAGAGGAAGGAGGGATCTGGTTCGTGTTGTAGCCGCCGCAATAAGTACACTTCAACCCTAGCCAGTGAAAAGTTGTCCAGCAACGAGCATTGCAGTCATTGCAGCTGATCCAGGCTTGACGGGGACGGCGGAGTGGTGGTGCATCAGCTATGTCTTGAGCATCGGTCTCGATGTCCATGGCAGCAGGATCGATGCCATCAGCGCCTTCAAGATGTGGCAGGATACCCTCCAGCTCGTCGTCTTCTTCAGGCATCGGTTGCATGGCGATCTCATCGTCCAGCTTCCGCCAAGACAGCTCCATGTTCACTGCACTCTTGCTACACACAGGACACTTGTACGTGACCGCCATAAGATCTTTGTAGCAAGTGCCGTGCATATAGTGGCCGCAGGGGAGACTCACGACAGGCGTCTGTGACTCGAACAAGTACAGCAAGCATAACGGACAGTCCGAGTCTGTGGCTCTTTCGACACACGGGTGAGATGCCGACGTCGAGATAGAGATGCACACGTTGCACCGCCTACAATGCACAAAGTCTTTGCCCAGCCCCTCGCCTAGTCGACAAAGTCCGCAGTCATCGCAGTGGTAGATACGCTTGTTACTGTCGTTGTCCCACAGCTTGCATTTATCGCAGTAGTACCAAGCTGCGTACTCTCCGCAAATCATGCAGACCTCCCCAGCAGGCTGTGGCGTATGACAAAGCATGCACAGCATGTTCTGAGTCCTCTTGCGCTGTAGCGCGTGTGGGAAGGGCAGATCCGGAGCGGCATCATGACAGTGTCGGCAAGAGTACCAGCGATGGCAATCGAAGCACTGCACCTTAACATTGCGAGTGTAGTGAGCACAGCCAAAGACCGGAAGATCGTCGTCCTCAAGATTGTCAATTGTGGAGTCGCCGTTCGTGTCAGTCCGACGATGCTTCGTAGGGCTGAAGGTCAGTTCGAAATCGGCATCTCGTAGATTGTAGGGATTCTTAGGGTCGATTGGTGGCGCTAAAGTACTCAAGAGTTTGCCCTCAAATAGCGCTGGTGGAAACGGTTGCCCTGAAGGAGGTGATGACGAGTGAAGTGCTCGATGCTTCGAGTAATCCGAAGTCATAAGCTCATGCATCCGCTTCGCCTTTTCTTCTGTCGACAACGCTAGTTGCTTAATTTCCAGCAACTGCTGCCGCAGGCTCTGCATGCCATCGTTCTCCGGGAGTGCTCCGTCCATGACTGATGGTCCTGCCAGCAGACTCGGCTGCAATGAAAGCAAACTCTCCCCAGTCTGCGCTCTTGACCTCGTCCCTCTTACATCAACCCCCGAGCTCTCCTCGGTATAAGCCGCCAGTGAAGTGCGAGACGAATTCCCCAATCTTAGGCTTTCGGCGACACTATGCCCCGGGTTAATGCTCATGCGCTGCTCATCCCCGCTTCGATAGCTATTCCTCGCGCGGAGCAAGATCCCAGGCCAAGTAGCCGCTTCTGCCTGATGCAAGAATGAAGGTGTTCCCAGGTCCTCGATGACAGGACTGTCGACGATGTCACCGGCATCGAAGAGAGCGAGACGGTCTACCGCAGTATTGATAGGTATCGGCGGTGTGTTGCTCGACGCCGCTGTGGTGGTACCACCAGCATCACCGTTTTCGTCATGAGCAACTGATGTGCCTCTGACATGTGACAGTCGGGCTGTGGCGGAACGTCGGGGCTCTGGGTTTGGCGGCATCCCGGGATCATGGTTCTTGCCTGCTACCAGACAAACATGTCCCTCATGGTCGAAATGGGGATACGGGTGGAATCACTAACAACAACGCGGAGCACACAGCACGTTAGTCAATACTACGACAGACACTACTGCAGGCCGTGGCGGTGTCATCATCAGCACACGCGCTCGCGCACGCGCGCAGTAATTTCCTTGAATCTGATCGAGGGACGCGATGACGAAACGCCACATCGATCGGATACGTACGCCACATCTTCATTTCACCTCCTACAAGGAAGAAACACGTGCCTGTGATGCATGTATAACTTGCACATGTTCGCATATCTGCAGTAGCCGACTCGTTTCAGAGCGGTTCACGACTCCAGACATAACATGTAACCCTCAGGATTTGAAGCTCCACATTGGCATGACGAATACGGCTCTATGATTGCGGCGTTACTCATAGCATCGTTTGGTACGTTGCACCCGGTCAAGTGACCCCGTTACTTCCTCCCTTGACTCCAACCAACGCCTCCACCCCGAGAGTACCCATCAGTCTCTCCATCCCAGTCTTCTCAAGGACGCCTCCCTTCATGCTCAGAATCCCCTTCAGTCCCACATGATGCACTTCGACGCCACCTTCGTCTCCGTAGAACTTCTCGTAAGCCGCCATGACCACACAGCTCAGCATGAGGCCATCTTTGACGCCGTCCGAAGATTGCATGGATAGCTGTGAGAGCATGTCTTGGAGCACGGCGCCCCGAGTGGCAAGGAGTGCCGGGGTTGTAGTAGGCCGGGAGCGTAGGGAGAGGAGGTGAGTCTGGGTCAGGAGGGTAATCGATGCGAGGAGAGTTGGGGACGAGAGGATGAGAGGCGAAAGCCATTTGCGGGTCAGGTCCGGTTCAAGGGAGGGGTCTGTGGTGCTGAGGCCGAGGAGGTGGTGGTAGTAGCACTATGTAGATCTTGTCAGCGGTAGCTTGGTGACATTGACAGCTCGATTAGCTTACGAGAACATTGGAGATGTCGATCGCTATCAGCTTCACCAGGCTGGCAAGACCTTTTGCTGGGTCTTTCGAGGGTGGCTTCTTCGCAGCAGGCCGCGGAGGCGGACGAGTCGGTGACCTGAAAGGCATTGAACCCTGTTGACTCGTCTCGGGAGATGATGTGTTGAATGATGGACTATATGAGGCGTCTAGTGATCGCCGACCCTCGTATGCGGGTTGGGGTGTGGGCGGGCTTTGATAGACCGGTGCGATCGTTGCATATCTACAGAGTGGACTTCTTGCCTGGCTGGCCGAAGCATACTGCATCGACTGTCGTCGTAGTGCTGCCCGTGACATGGCGTGCACTTTAGGTCGGCCGTCGTCGAGTGATCTTCTGGTCGAGTGTGATGTTGCTGCTGGAAGGCTACGTCGCCGCTCTGCTGAAGGCGACACGCCATCGCCCTTCGAGGCTGATCTCGTATTCTTTACGTGCGGATCGTAATGTTGGAACTTGAGACTTGGGGTCCAGTTCGCATGTTGCACAAGTGTCTCATCATGCAGCACTCGTAGTCGACTAGGCTTCTTCGCGGAGCTCACTTTCTTTTGCCCCGGATAGGTGACGTTGACGAACACCAATGGTTTCGCCCCACCACCGTCTGGGCTCGAGCCGTCCAGCACCGAATCTGTGGGCGACTCAGAAACCTCTTCCATCCCGGACATTGCCTCCGTGCCGTACTTGTCTGGTAACACAAAGAAAGTCCCGAGAGACATACACCCACTCACCTGATGCCACCCCCCAAGGATATATACCACACGGATGGCCTTCCAAATCTAGCATCATCCAAGCACTCGAGATACGCCTTCCAGCTCAAAGCAGACAAGTTCAGCCTTATTTCATGCAAGTCCCATGCGCTGGCAACAATTACCATCGAGAACCCGGCGCCGATCGTGGCCCAGCCGCACAGCTTCGAGCTCGACAAGCAATCGCAGTCAGCCTCGCGGTGATTGACGTCGATCCTTATGCAGTGTGTCTGCAGCTTCAGTCGCTAAGCGAGGTGCTGGTGTGGCATTATGTGTACAGTGGCTGACTGCTTACGGCCAAGAGTCCACGGCACCAAGCCATTAAAGCTGCCGTGACATGGTGGAGAGAGCCGGCAACATCTCGCGAGCTGTCTTTGGAAGCTGCCGTGTGGCTCGAAGGCCTAGACGACGCCAAAACGACGGCGCAGAGTCGATTGATGCGTAAAGTATATCGTCTGCTCGCGTGGCATGAGGCGTACGGCGTGCGCGAATGGGCTGAGGAGAGTGATGTCAACGGCGGCCTCGTGGTTCGTCAATACTTTCCGACTAGCGCCGTGGGACAATCTTCGACGCTGTCATACTTGGCAAAGCGTGG